>JAKCPI010001758.1:0-188063 GCA_023213315.1 Euborellia annulipes | reverse complement strand
GCATGGTTTCTATGGGAATTTGAAAGTCTGGTTTGGTTCTAACAAGTCTACTTATGTCCCTTTTTGACAAGTTTAGACTCAGACCAGGTATTCGAAATACTAGTTTAAGTCTACCAGATCTACTAATACGACCAGCAGTACTGAATGCTGGAATCCTAGTTTAGGCCTATGAATTCTCATTTAAAATTTGTTTATATACATATATACAGAGTGACAAAAAAGTTCTGATAATTTTGTTAGATTAGCAAAGAGGTATGCTTGTTTTTTGGCAATGAGAAAAATAACTTTTAGAGTGTTTTCTTCAAATATTTCGAAGACATTTAATAGCACTTCACCGCTGATGAAGAAGTCCTATTAAATGCCATCGAAATATTTGAAGAAAACACTCTAAAAGTTAATTTTCTCAATGCCAAAAAACAAGCATACCTCTTTGCTAATTTATACAACTTGGCACTCCACATTCGAAATTTTTTACTTTCTCTTACATCTATATATGTTAATATATATAGAGAGAAAGTATTGGATTCATGTCAAAAATTCGATGTCGAGATTTTGATGGATCTTCACGTTTTGCTCTTCATTTCGCTACAATTAAATTCTTAAATAAAAGGAAAATCAAATTAATCTTTAAATAAAATAATATTTTTTGTTTAAATATCAATTTTCTTTAATTTGAGAATAAGATAACATATCTTTAAAATATTTTAAAAATTCCAATTGCTCTTCGTGTCGATTTCAATATTTCTGGAGATTCATTACTGAAATTGTTTTAAAGAAAATATGGATGTAAAAATGAGTTTCCATCTCTAAAATAAATCACATTAATTTTTATCTTGACTGTATATGTAGGCCTATACCATTAGCCATGGAGCAAGAATAGCCAGCGACTTTTCTACGTTAAAATAGGGTACTCGCAAATAGTTTCGGTAAGCTTAACCCAAACCATTCTCAAGTACTTCAAATTGGTAGAAATTACATTTTTATAGTGGATCACTGTAAAATTACAAAACAAATACAAAAAAATTTGATTGTGTCTTGAAATACTGAAATAATAATTTTATCATACCTTCAAGTGGTTTCGTAAATCCATGTAGAGAATGGTTTTTCAAGTATTTTATAAGTTTGTTAAGCTTTAGATTTATAGAATTTGAAGCACTGAGGATGGTTTAAATTAAGCTTACCGAAAAATCTACAAAAAAATTATTTTAACGGGAAAACAGTCGCTGATTTTTTTGTTTTCGAGAAGGCTTAATGCGGTTGGCCCAGCCTACTTAGTTTCGCCTACTATACCATTAGCTATCACGTGTGGAAAAATATTATATTTTTCTTTTCAGTAAGAACTTCTTTTAGTTCTCTGGAAATGTGAAAAATATATAAATTAATTTTATAAATTTATAATCTTTTTTAATTTGTCTTCTTACCTTTCAAAATGACATGAATGGCCAATGTTCCTTGTATTCATTTATTAAATTAAAATTAAAGTGGCTTCTTCAGGCCAATGTGTTTTTACAACTAAAATTTATAATGAATATAATTGAAAAAATTAAATAGAATATAAGATTACATATATATAAAAAAAAATAAAAATAAAAATAACAGCTAACCTTATCATTTTGTTTTGGCTTGTTTTTATAACGTTGACCCTTAAATAAATAAAAATAATTAATAATAATAAAGAAAATTAATGAAAAAAATGAAAATAAAACTTAAAACTTACTTCTTTTTTATCGATAATAAATCCAAATATCCAAGGAATGAAAGAAAATGAAAGGTGGTCATCTATTAAAGCTTTGGCGCTGAGATCGCACTGTTTTTAATTTTTACCCGAGAGGATTAGAAGGTTCAAACCAGTACTTCCCTTCCCGAGTCAAAATCGAACGCCTGGCTTGAACCTTTTAGTCCTCAATTGAAGACTGCAAGGTTCAAGCCAGGCGTTCAAGTACTGGTTTGAACCTTCTAATTCTCGTGGCAGGCTCAGTAGGCTCAAGCCAGGCTTTCAATTTTGACTCAAATACTGGTTTGAACCTTCTAATTCTCCTGGTAGGTTTAGTAGGCTTTAACCAAATTTTAATCCTATCAAATAACAAAGGAATTGAGGACTAAAAGGTTCAAACCAGGCGTTCAAGTACTGGTTTGAATCTTCTAATTCTCCTGGTAGAATCAGTAGGCTTTCACAAAATTGTAAATAAATAACATCCCATTAAATAACAAGGGAATTCAGGACTAAAAGGTTCAAACCAGGCGTTCGATTTCGACTCGGGGAAAAATTAAAAAAGACTTTTACAAAATTGAACAATTTGATTAGCCTGTTATTGACTGCTTGTGAATAGAGGGAGCAATTCTCATGTCTGTGTATATTTTTTAATTTTTTTAAATTTTTTTAATTGGTAAATTAAGTAATACTTATTCTTCCTTTTTGAAAAATGCGCCAAAACTATGTGGCCAACTCAATGAATATGGGCAAAAGAAATAATGATTACTTGAAAAATAATACAAATAATTATTAGATTAATTAACATCAGTTCAGTGTGCAATAAATTTGTTAAAATGAAAATGAAAAATAATTTTTCCAAAACGTTTAATTATTTTAAAACTTTAGGTGCCAGAGTTGGCAGTCATGTTTCGCCTATACTATGTCAATTGGAAAAATTAAAAATAGAAAATCTTAAAAAATTGAAAAGAATTGGTTGTGCTAATTGATAAAAATTATTTATAAAAAACTTAATTATATGTAAAAAAAAAAAAAAAAAAATTCGCCACAGGCATATAAGCAGTTGGATGGACATGTACGTAAATATATACTGTTAATTAATTTAGATAAATTAACCAAATCTGATTAAATTTGAAATTCATGACGTGGGAAATTAACCCTAAAAATAAGACAAAAAATTTTTTAACTAAAAAACTAAGATTGTAAACTAACAGTATGATATATTTTTAAAAAAATTGTTACAGAAATTCAATCGAGCAAACGTCCATTTGGTTTTTTTAAAAAAACGTATATAATTGTATATGTTGTACTTAACAAAACATCATAGCCCCATATGTGAAGGTATATATATAATTATAGTTAAAAAAATTATTTTAAGAACTTATAATAAGCCAGCCTAGTAAAAATACTTTTTCACAAAATTTATCTCAATAAAATATAATAATTTTTCCAGATCTTGCTACAAGATTGGGCAACAAAAATATATATATACTGTATATTCGTTTTTAATTATATAAGTGATTCCGTCAAATACAAAATTGGTGTTAAAATAAATAGTGACATTTTAATATCTCTGATTCAAATATACTTGATGAGAGACTACACCTTAAAATGGATTTGAGCTTTATTCAGGTAATTATTTGTAATAATAAAAAAATCTTGAGAAATGTATAATATGTTTTAATAGTTTAAATTGACATAGAGTACAATCATTGGAACGACAAACTTATGTAATATTATAATATAAGTAAATTAAAGAAAAAAATGTATTTTACAGGCCTGAAGATGGTGGTTCGGACTACCGAAACTGATGCTAGCCAGTCGCCAGACCAAAAATAAAGCAGACAACAATAAACCATTGTTCTTATTGTTTTTATTGAACCATAACATCTTGGTTAAAAACCGCAATAAATCTTCCTACATTCCAAATATAAAAAAAAAAACATTAAAAAAATTAAAAAGATTTTTTAATCTCTCTGTATGTGTATGTATTTAAAAAATTCTTGATTATAAAAATGTACAGACACTTGTATTCATTCATGTTTCTACTTTATTTAATTTTTTCTACCATTGTAAGAATATATATGTATATATAAAAAAAAATTTTCTTGTAAATTATTTGACTTGTAATAAAATAACTCATGTTATAAATTATTGTTGCAGATCTGATGATGGTCTCTTGGTAGACCTAAACTGGTAGTTTATTGTGCGCACCAGTCATCTATTAATAAAAATCCTGAAAATAAAAAAAATTGTTTTAATTTTTTTATAATACTTGCTAGAAGATCAAGCTCAAAACATATGTTAGTCAACTGTCTCTTGCAACTTCCTAAATTTTACAGAAATTAATAGGTTCTAAAAGGACTTAAATTTAAATCTGTATATTTAAAACAAAAATTAGACAACCCAATTGACAAACTCATGAAGGAGATATTAGAATAATTATTCTTTTTTTTTTTTGTCTTATTTATGCCCATTTGCACCAAAACACCAAGGATTTTAAGGTTCGCGTCTCGTGGTGCTAATTTAGGGAGATTCCAGCGGCCACAATTTTGAAGCTATCGACCTCAAATTTTTTTAAAATTAAAGCCATTTCTACAACTTATAGAAGCCCTTTTTTGATTTTCGAAAAAATAAACTTTTTTTTTTAGATTAATCGCATTAAAGAAACCTTTTGGTATCCAAATAATTTAAATAAATATTCAACGGACTGTCCGAATTCATTATTGTATTTAGAACAGTAGTGCATAAATTATTTTCATTTCCGACTCCCATTTTATGTAAAATTTTGTCTTTACTTTACTGGTAATTAATACTTGAACAAAAACAATTCATTTTTTTGTCAAATAAATTTCCTTGGCGATGCAAATATTTTCTCTGGTAAAGGATAAAAGAAATGCTCGGGTAACTCATGGTCGCCATCTGAGCAAAGAGCGAAGGAATCAATATTTCACTTAATCTTATTTGATTGTTAATAAGAGTTTTTTTTTTTTTTTTTTTGCTCCCTAAATGATATAAAAGATTATTTTTACTTTACTCCTCTTCTTCCTTTAATTTTTTGCTTGAGAGAATTTTTTTTTCACTTCAACATACCCAGAGTTTTTTTTTCTTTCTTGCTTTACATCGCTAATATTGTAACATGCAACTCGAATGTTGCTTTTCTTTTGGTCCGTGCAAATGTGTTGGAGCCTCAAACATTTGTATTTTTTATTTTTTTTTATTTTCTTTCTGCCTTTTCCTTGAGAATCCATTCTTCCAAAAGCACACCTGTTTTCATTGAAAGTTATATACATTCTCTTTTTTTTTCCTTCCATTTTATTTATTCTATTTACTCCAGTAATTTCTTTTCTTTCGTCGTCTTTCCAATTCAGATATATATTTGATCTCACATATTTTAATAATCTTTTTAAAACCTTTTTATATTAATATTCCTTTAGAAAAACTAGTAATTTTTTATTTTTTAATTTTTTTATATAGTCACCTTCCATATTAATATTTATTTCAATTCTAATCAATATAATTTAAATACATTTGTTCTCTAAAAAGCAGGAAATTGACGCATGGATCACGAAGTAAGCAAGATCTTTTTACTAAGAAATTAGGACTTGATTTGCTTTTTACTTTCTCTTACTTATACGGTATATGTATATGTTAATATATATATATAATGAGAAAGTATTGGATTCATGAAAAAAATTTTACGTCAAGATTTTGATGGATATACACGTTTTGAGGTCCCTGAGTCCAAAAAAATGGTTTTTGCAACATGGTCTGTCTATCTGTCTGACTGTGTACAAAATATCTCAAGAACGGAAAGAGCTAGCAGGTTGAAATGTTATATTTAAGTTAGGCACCCCCTTGGGACGTGACACGAAGCTTTTGAACAAAATTGGCCAAAGAGTACTAGTACTTTACTGATGTACTTTTTCAGTTTTTTCAATTTTCTCAAAATTCGCTCCAACGATTTTGATTAAAATTCAAAAATCAATTATTTTTTAGATCACTTTATAGGGCCTATATTCTCATTTGGATACCAAATGGCTTAAATAAGAATGCCTGGACCCCCAATATGTAGTGTATAGTTATATTAACCATTAACGGATATCGTGAAAGTCTTATATGGCCTGAGTTGCCAAAAAGACATTGTGAATGCGTGTGTGAGTGTGAATGTGAATGAGAAAAGTGTGTTAAAAAAAAAAAAAAATTATTATATCTAGAATTTTATATATGTCGACCCAACAAATCTGGTGTGACAAGCAAAGAACACAACTTTCGATTACCGAAGGTAAATAAAGTTGTGTGCTGGGCGACCAGTCACACCAGATTTTTTATTTTAAAAAGCAAGTCTTTTCTGTTTTTAGAAAAAAAAAACAAGAATTTAAAGGAATAAGTGTTTCATATAATTATCAATATATTATATATTTTTAGTTTAAAATTAAAATAATAATTAAGATATATATAAAGAGTCTATATTATAAACTTTATAAAGGTATATAAGAGTATATTATTTGAAAAATTACTCTATGCTTTTAAGAAAATAAAAAAGTTTAGTTTTCCATTTTTCTCACTTTTTATTTGGTTAGATAAAATTACACCTATGTGAATAATAAATCCAAATAATCTTTCTTCGAGATTATTATAGTTAAAAATGAGAGGCTTTTTTGGTTAAATGGAGAAATTTTTTCTAGAGATTTTGTATGATGACAAAGGATGGTTGTCAACAGATGAGGAAATGTATGGCAGGAGAGGAAGCAGGCAAGTAGGGTATCTATCATAATGTATTGAAATTGCCAACATCTCATAGGAACTGCTGATTTCATTATCAAGTAAAGCCCAAACGTGTACTTTATTCCATAAAGACTGATTTCCTCTGCCTTTACATTTTTTAAAGATTTTTTAGTTATAGAAACAGAGAATTTTTTTTTAAATAAACATATACCAGTGTACAGTTAAGAGAAAAGTAATCTGTCACTTGTAGACGGATGTCAGTCAGAAGTTGATCAATATGAGATTTATTTCTGAAATAAAAAAGTTAATTTATTTAAAAGCTTTCTAATCAAAATATTATAAAAATAGTGTTACCCGCTGGGCCATTACACATTGGTATAGCTCTTGCCCCTTGTGCTAAGGGTCTGAGGTTCGCATCCCGTCTCAGGCGATTTATTTCAAATAAATAGGGTTGGGACTCCCATCACAAAAAAAGACCGTCAATACATATAAAAAATAATAATAGTTGAAAATAAACTAATTCGTGCTTATTTAGAAACGTAAAATTGGAAGAATTATATTACAGGAGACTATTGAAAATTACAAGAATAAATAAATTAATTGAATTACTTACTTGAAAAAAGAAGCTTTCAGCATATTTGTATTAAATATAAGGTGATTATTTCTAAATATTTCGAAGACCTAAAGACACTCTTTCTTCATTGGATTTCACCTCTTCATTAATTATGCCCCACAATTAGAAGAACTCTTGAAAGCGATCATTTCTCGATCGGCAATTATAAAATTAATCAAATGGCAACATGATCGCTTTCAAGCATTCTAATTGTATGTATAGTGGTGAAATCTACTGATGAAGGAGTGCCATTAGATCTCCGAAATATTTCAATATAATCACTTTATATTTAATACAAATTTATCTTTTTTTTCCAAGTAAACCAACTTCAGCAAAACTATTTGAGGAGAATTAGTAAAACATAAATAAGAAAAAAATACTATCTGGATGAGTATAAATTGGTTCAACTCCAGGCGGTAACATGTTTTTTCTGCTGTTTTAATTAATTAATTATTTAATAAAAAAATATTCGACCCGCTAAACTTTTTTTTTTGCATGCCTTCCTACCCGGCCACTATACTCACATGATTTGTAAGACGTTATCACGTCAAAACTTTAAGATTTTTTTTTCTTGAAAAAAGCCTATATTATGTTAAATGTGATAATTTGATAGGAATTGATTCGATCGATGAGCAATCCCGTTCCAAATGCTGAAAATTTATTTGTTATGGAACAAAAGATGATTTAGAAGGGGAAATAGAAAAAGCATCAATATTCATAAATTCACCCATGCATTTTCAAAATGTTTATCATATATATTTCGGAAATAGATAATTTTTTTTAGTAAAGTGCCCATTTGACTACTAAAATCCGTGTTATGAAATCCATTTCCAAAAAGATATATTTAAAACAAATTTAAGCTTATATTTTTGTATACAATATATCGCTCATTTGCTTCAATAACGTCATAATTAAAAAATCGCCCTTATTGAGTTAGTGGTACAGTAAAGAGTAAAAAAGCTCTATTATCTGTCAGAGTGACATATCTGAGCTTTTCAAACACTCAGCATAATATCTAATTTTTTTGACAAATTTTTTTTTAACTCCTTTGTTTACAGTTTGTTTACAGTTTGTTTAAACAGTAATATTTCAGTTAAAAGCTTTCTGGAAGGTGTACCAGTGATATAAAGAATTAATGTGCAGCGTGATTAATCACAAATTTTAATGACAAAATTGAGGCCTATTTGTTTTTCTTGATATCGCATGGTCCTGAAGAAGGAGTCGTTTTGGCTCCGAAACGTTGACCCATAGCGGAAGGAGTTAATCCAAATAAATTGGCTTGAAAATCATCTCCGGATTCTATTTATTCATCCTTCTCACAATTTATAATATAAACAAATTATATATTCTCCATCTTCTATAAACAAATCATATTTAGGGACAAATTTTATGAATATTTGGTCAAAAACCTTTTAGTTTAATTGAAATTGAAAAAAAAAAATACATTATCGTATTCATTCTGTACATGTTATTATTGTAAATAAATCCCTTCTACTTTAGAAGGCGGAGGTCGCGCTGTTTGTTTGCCAGAGATTCGTCATGCCTGGAGACACACACCTTTTTTATTTTCTATTAGTTTATAGCTTATTCTAGCTTTCAAAAATTGTTTAACTAAAAGAAATGTTCCGTGGGCGGATTATAAAAGCTTGATGGAAGAACAAAAATAAATAAAAAGAGAGGGTATAAAAAACTCCCGAATTTCTCTTTTTCTTTGGGATTTGAATTGATTTAATTAAATGGCCTTTCTATTAAAAATGACACAGGCTGGGAACACACGGTCGATTTTTAGTCGAGCGATAGTTTAGTAGATGGACATAAATGTATTAAAAAATCGAGTTAATCTGCAGTTGTGTCGTGTGCATACTGGAACTTAATGCATTTGTGCCAATCGACTAAACCAACGGTTCCCAACCTTTTTTGATGTGCGGTCCACTTTTTTGGTAAAAAAAAAAATAACACTGAGGCCCAGTGTATACTGGGTATAAATGTGTGCGTGTATGAGCAAGTAAAATGGGTTGGTACAAAATTACTCTAAAAAAAAAAATGATTTATTGCATTCTCTGTATTTACAATATTTTTCAAGAAAACTAAAGATGAAAAAGCTAATTTATTTTTATTATTATAAAAAGAGAGCGGGAAAAAAGTCTCTTAATTTCTGAAAAAGTCGCCTTAAAAGTCTATTCTTTTTTAGCCAAATAGTAAAAAGTCTGTTTTGGCAAAAAAGTGTCTAGTTTAAGAATTAATAATATGAAAAAGTAAAAGAAATACAGCCTGAAGCACTGTACAATTTCTTTTGATAACTCGGACGTTGTATATAATTTTAATAATTTTTGAGACCTATTATTCATTTGAATAAAATATTGATATTCATGAATACCTCAATTAGGATTTGACTAAACACTAAACTACTTACATATTTGTTAAATATAATTTTATATAATCGAACTGAAAATACGATTGACAAATAATTATGAAATGACAAAGAAATATGCTGAGGAACTTTGACAGATGAAACAATTTAATCTATCTCTATTCGTTCTATTTATTATTTATTATTTGAGGTAATTTTAAGCAATAAAAGATTCTAAATAATAAATTTCTAGTTTTATTGTAATTTGAAATTAATTTAGTCCCTTGTGGACGAAAACAAAGGGAAGTTTTAGGAAAAAAATCTTAAAAATTCTGAAAGTTCAAAGGCGAAGTAAAAAATATGACCTCTATGGTTCAGGACCACTCTAATATGCATATTAAGATAAGAGAAAGGAAAAATTAATTGATTTTTTTAAATATTTATTTGGCAATAAACGATTTTAATTTTTATTTTTATGAAGGAAGTAAATGTTCACTCCAGAGCTGCTTGCGAGTCATTTGTGTGTATTAAAAAAAAAGTATGAGCATAAAAGTCCCTTTTTCAAAAAAAAGCCTCCGACAGGCAAAAAAGCTCAAAAAAGTCGCAAAAGTCGTTTTGGAAAATCTCAAAAAAACGTTTCTTTTTGTGAGTGAGATCAGTGAAGAAAATCTAGAAAAGTCTTAAAATTGACAAAAGTTGAAAGACTTTTTCCGCTCTCTAATTATAAGTAATAATAATTTTATCTTTCATTAGACGTCCGCGGCTCTCATGCATTTTATAATGCATTTTATAATTTTGTAAAACGCTTGCTCCACAATCGTATAATTTGATGCACTGAGGATGGTTTGCGTTTGGCATACCTAAATATTTGCAAATAAATTATTTTAACTTAGAAAGCAGTCGCTGGTTCTCGTTTCTCCATAACCTTAATTCTATCGTCCCAGCATACTTGTTTCTTTTACTTTAAGTGAAAAAACCCCTAATACGACACCAACAGACTTCAAAATTTTTTATTATTAATGGTTGATTTAGGCAAATTACAGTATACTGTTTTATAAATGAAGACATTATTATTGTTAATTATAAACAAATTAATTTTTTAGGGATGGGGTCTAAATGGCCCTAGTTGTCGAAAAAGACCTTAAAAAAACTTATTTTTTAATTGTAATAAAACCTTAAAAGCCTATATGTTCATGACTTTTGACCAAAAGAAGAATTTTTCATGTTATTTAATGCAAACAAATAAATAATTCGATGTCCGTGAGATGACACTATAATTTGTGTTGATGAGTGAGCTTATCTACTCTTTATAAATTGAATGTGATGTCCGAAACAATTTTTTTAAATAAATAATTAATATATTGAATGATTTAAAAAAAAAACAATTCTATTGTATGAAAATCTCATCTCGTTGATATCAAAATATTTACATTTCATCAACGGACTAATAATCTAAGTATTTCTTTTCTTTTGATGAAACTCCTTAAGGGAATGACTGAGGGGTCACCCCTAATAAATAAAAAAAAAAAAAAAAAAAAAAATGAAACTCCTTAATATAAACAACTTATTTATGTTGGTGTGGTAAAACGGAAGCAGGCCGATGCCCCGGAAAGGCTGGAAATATCGGGTTCGATTCCCGGGGGTCAGAGGATGTTTGGCCAACCAGCAAATATAAATCTCACATTTAATTAATCAAATTGGAAATTTACGTGGACTATGACTTATGAATTATAATATCTCATTTAATACCTAGCCTATTTCGAATTTTTCGTAAAAATATTTATTATTATATGTATAATATTTTTTACGTAAAAAAGGCGTGTCTTTAGATCCTATAATTAAATGTATCCGTTAAAGTTTATTTGACTTAAGATGTCGAGGGTGACTAAAAAAATTTAATTATGGCTTATTTATACAGAGTGTAACAAAAGAGTGAGAAATATTGAACAATCATAAAAAAATATGAAGAAATAAAATAGGGGATGCAGCCTTATGGAGGCTGCGAGGGACAAAATTTTCGAAATTACGTTTTTTTTTTTTAGGTTACGATAGGTATTAACGCTCTTTTAAGAGTTTTATAACATGTTCTTTTTATTAAAAATCTGGTGTGACTGGCGCACAGCACACAACTTTCTCTTACCCTTCGGTAAGAGAAAGTTGCACACTGTGCTGGTCACACCAGATTTTTTGTGTCGAGATATATTTAGTTTCCGATAGCACCTTAGTTTCAAACTTGCATTTTAAATGTTGACTGCTTCAAATAAACTATGGTTATTTTTCAAAATTTTAATCTCATATTTGGACATTTTATACACAATATAGAATCGTAAATAAATACAAAATTTCATAAGAATTGGAAAAAAAAATTTTAAATGCCTAAAAAGTTCTAAAGGGGACCCCCTTTTGAATCTAAATTAACATACAAATCCCTATAGGAAATTAACATTGTTCCTATGCGAAGATAAGGTGGAAAGGGAATTTAAAAAGAGTAGAGAGAGACGATAATGTTTGCAAGTGAGAGAGAGACATATATGTTTTCTTTGAAACAATTAAAGACACAAATAAATTTAAAAAAAAATGGGAATTTAAATAATAATTGATTTTTAATCTAATAAAAAGAAAAAGATTTAAATTCCGTTACCATGGCAACCATTTCTATCTTTCCTATGAAGAACAAGAGTAAAGTGGTCTTCAGAAAATTTCAATCCCAAAATGAGAATATACATTTTAAAGAGAATCTAAAAAATAATTGATTTTTGAATTTAAAAAAAAATCGTTGGAGCATATTTAGAGAAAATTGAAAAAAACTGAAAAAGTACATCAGTAAAGTACTAGTAGTCTTTGGCCGATTTTGTTCAAAAGCTTCGTGTCACGTCCCAGGGGGGTGCCTAACTTAAATATTAAATTTCAACCTCCTAGCTCTTTTCGTTCTTGAGATATTTTGTTCACAGACACACATACACACAGACAGACATACAGACAGACAGACACACCATGTCGCGAAAACCACTTTTTTAGATTCAGGGGACCTCAAAACGTGAATATCCATCAAAATCTCGACATCGAATTTTTGACATGAATCCAATACTTTCTCTATATATATATATTTACATATATACATAGGTAAGAGAAAGTAAAAATGACATAAAAAGCAATATGTAGAGTCTTGTTAACACAAGCCTATACTATATTCAAGCCATTTATAAATATCATTATCTACCAGCCAGTGCCGGATTACCCGAGTTAGACATTGGCCACTCGCTTTTTAGGGGCCCCGAAAAATTAGATTTTTTCTTTTTTTTTAAGTTTTTTTCGGCAGCTGAGGCCGTTTAGATATATTTCAATATAGGTAAGAGAAAGTAAAAATAGTTTGAAGTCAAGGAACGAGACTTTGTCAAGTTAAAAAGCCACCGGCTGTGCAGAAGACACAGCCAACACCAAATTTTTTTTCATTGTAATAAAAAGGGTAAATTAAATTTTTTCTTTTGGAAAAGTGAATAAAAATTTGAGAATTTTTTTTAATTTGAGAGAAAACATTTTTATTTTTAAATCATTTATTTTATAAAAATAATAAGTTTATATATATCATCCCATGACTTTGGTTTCAAGCTGATTGGGGGGGCATCCGGAGGGGGCAGAGGTCCTTGCCGGGGGACGGTTGCCCCCCCCCTAGCCCCCCCGTAGCACCGTCACTGACAGACACACACACACACACACACACACACACGCAAAAAGATTTTTTACTTTCTCTTACCTCTATATAGGTGAAAATATATATAGAGAAAAAGTATTGGTTTCATGTCAAAAATTCGTGTCGAGATTTTGATAGATATAGCCCTACACGTTTTGAGTTCCCCTGAATCCAAAAAAAGTAATTTTCGAGACATAGTCTGTCTGTTTGTATATATATTAATATATTTATGAGAAATAAGCATCTCTTTGATTGAAGACAAAATATTTTGAAATTTTATTTTTTCTCAAAGAAATGAATTCTTTATAGATAAATATGCAGTCTTTTATTCTTATAGTTAAATAAAGTTTCGAATAAAATTTTATATAAGCATAAATAGATGAAATCAATCAATTTAGCAATTATTTCAAATGATGGGAGAGCATCAGTTTGTTTTTTCTAATTCGATCGGCGCACGGAGAGCAGGCAGGCAGCCTCGCTTAACTCTTGTCTAGGCTTTTCTTCACGCGCACAATCGCTTTTCAAAAAAGTCGCTATATCTCTCTTATTTTTCGTTGAATTTGTGGAAAAATGCAAAACTGGTCTTTTCAATAAATTATAAAGAGATAGATATTTTTTTATTTAATTACGACCAGCTAAAATGGGGGTTTATTTATTGTCTTTCACATCTTCAAATTTTAACTGCCGCCTTCATTTTCTAACTATCCTAATTTATTGTTTTTTAATTAAATAAACACATTTAGGCCTTGAAATTGATTGAATAACTAAGTATATAAAATATTCAAGCAAAAAGAATCAAATTTTAGTCTCAAAACGTTCTAAAAATGATTAAAAATCGATTTTCCAAATTTATTTTGACATATTAATTTTTACTTTGTCTTACATATATACAGGGCAGTAGACAGACTTGAGGGGCCCCGGGGTTACTTAATAATACCCCCCACCCTAGAAGTTTTTTCTAGTTTTTTTTTTTTCTAGTTTATAAAAGTTAAAATTCGTGTGTGTGAGTGGAAGTGTGAATGAGAAAAAAGTGTGTATTTAAAAATATAAAAAAAAAAAAAATAAGAGAAAGTAAAAAAATGTACTCGGAAACATCTAGTTTCCGATACTAGCTAGCTACAGTAAATGTACGTCGAGACAAAAATCTGGTGTGACAAGCCCAGATCATAACTTTCGATTATCGAAGGTGTGCTATGCGACCAGTCACACCAGATTTTTCCGAATTGGAATTTTATATTTTCAAAGAGGATTGGCTAAAAAAAGGAAATTAAAATCCGGGTTTTTGTCCGAGCCAAATATGTTTTTGAAATTCCTTTACGATATAATTCTCTAGAACTTCTTGTATTTATATAACCACTAAATGACCGGAGAAAGCGGACGTTAAAAAAATAAAATAATTTCTCTTGGGCTTCTTTTTCTTCTGTTTTATTTGCTTTAAATAAAATTTTTTTACTCTTATAGCTTATCTTTATAATCATCGATTAATTCATATTTTTCAAACATATTAAAAGAAAATTTTAAATAAAGTATAAATAGAATTAGATAATTAATTCTAAGAAGAGGGCCCCCACCCCCCGGTGATCTTGGCGCCAAGCATCAGTGAACATTTGAAGGTAGGGAGGGAGGGAGGGATCCTTGCACCTACCTCCCCTACTTTGGTCAATTTAAGAATCGCTAATCAATTAACGTTGGAAAAGAAAAAACTTTGAAAATTCATTTATTTATAACTCCGGAACCCCTCATCTAAATTGCATCGGATTTTTTTTAATGAATTCAGAATTTCCTATAGATTATTTAGCGTAGCCAGAAATTTTTGATGGGGGGTCAGGATGATTTCTCCCCCCCCCCCCCCGACTAATAGGGCAGTATAAGGCGTCTAATAAAATAGACAGACAAAAAGTTAGTAAATTAAAAGACTTTTGTAGAAAGGAATAAAGAAAGAGCGAAAGGAGCTATTTTTATTTAGTTTTATTAGGCACTTTTAGCCAGGTTTCGGTCAGATTTGCGACCATCCTCAGGGCTGAAGAATGTCAATAAAACTTCTCAAAAAGTCGAATGGAGCAATTGTGTAAAATATTTATTGCCATTTAATAAGGATCGTAGGCTATGCGAGTCAAGTCTCTTAAGAGAATATTCTATGTATGTTCTCTAAATTTGTGTGTATATTAATTTTACAACCCTCTAGACCAGGGGTCTCAAAACTACGGCCCGAGGGCCACATCCGGCCCGCGGACAGATTTTGTCCGGCCCGCGGAGAGCTAGCAAACTTGAAAACTTCTTTTAGAGAACATATTTTTTATAGCAAATTAAATTTAGTTTACTGAAGTATTCTAATTTTATGTTGAATAATTATTAATTTGACATCTACATTGGTATGGTCATGGGCTAACTACTCATAATATTGTTGTAGGCTTATTGTTATTGTTTTTGTGATAAGTTGGATAAAAACCGGCAACAATGATAATATGGTTTTGGCCCTCGGAACTTACTGGAGTAATCAGTATGGCCCTAAGGCTGGAAAGTTTGGAGACCCCTGCTCTAGACTCTAATGGTTTCGTTATAATAATAAAAATATATATAAGCTTATATATGGAGGTAAGAAAAAGTAATAAGTTTAAATACTTGGATTATACGAGTTATTATAAAATTTTGAAAATATAATTGTGAATATTTAAAACTTTTGACTGGCGCACAGCACACAACTTTCTCTTACCTTCGGTAATCGAAAGTTGTGTACTGTGCTTGTCACACCAGATTTTTCGTGTCGAAATATATTTAGTTCCCGACAGTACGGTACATTTGAATTCAGATGTAAAATTTATAAGTATGGGAAAATATTTATATTTTGTTACCATGGCAACCATTTCTCCTATCTTCCCTATGAAATACAAGAGTAAAGTGGTCTTCAGAAGATTTCAATCGCAAAATGAGAATATACATTTTAAAGAGCATCTAAAAAATAATTGATTTTTGAATTTAAAAAAAAATCGTTGGAGCAAATTTTGAGAAAATCGAAAAAAACTGAAAAACTACATCAGTAAAGTACTAGTACTCTGGCCGATTTTGATTAAAAGCTTATTTTTCCGGTCCCGGGCGGTGTTTAACTTAAATATAAAATTTCAACCTCGTAGCTCAATTCCTTCATGCTTAAAATTGAACACAGCCACACACACACACAGAGACAGACCATATCGCGAAAACCACTTTTTTGGATTCAGGGGACCTCAAAACGTGAAGATCCATCAAAATCTCGACATCGAATTTTTGACATGAATCCAATACTTTCTCTCTATATATATATTACATACATGTATATACATAGGTAAGAGAAAGTAATTATTTAAAAATATTTTATAGATTTTAAATTTATAATAAATAAACTAAATTTTTTCATGATCTCTGATATCGGAAAAAGAAATATTTTAAATTTTTCTGATACACTTGACCGGGCCCCCCCGTATCGGGGGTTTGCGGGGATGTTCGTTACGCCACTGCATAAAGAAGAGGACAATTAAATGAAAATTAAATATTCTTATCATATAAATAATGTAATATATTTTTGTGTACAATAAATTTTTTATATATCTATTTACTATAATTACTTTTCCCATATACCCTTCTGATATCTATTTGAACTATAATTACTTTTTCCCAAAAAATATAGGGGCCCTAAAAAAGTTTTGCACAGCCCTAAAAAAGCTAGTTACAGCCCTGCAGAAAGACCATGTCGCGAAAACCACTTTTCGGATTCATGGGACCTCAAAACTGTATATATTAATTGCGAACCCCCCCCTCCCCCCCTCTCGCCCTAACGAGGGGTTGGGCCCCCCTAACAAGATGTCTGGTTACGCCCATGAATACGTCACTTGGAAGTAGTACTTTACCTAATAAGTTTTTTCAGAAATTTCGAAATTTTCAATTTTTTTATCATATTGTGAAAAATTACTCTATTTTAAAAAGTTTTTATTCTTTGACATTTTTTCAAAAACTGAATAGATTTTTAGTTATCGAAGGTAATTATTAAAATAATTTTTTGTTTGATTTTTTTTTTTAATTTGTTGAGTATAAAAAAAAAATAACTTTTTTAAATTTAATAGCTTCTCTCGAAAAAGATCTGTGGCTGTAGGCTTAATGATGTTGGAGTCATGAAAAAAAACAAACGTCAGCCGTGAGAGCGTGATTTAAAATAAAAGAATATTTGGCTGCATTCGTCTTGTATTTTTTTAATGACTCCATCATCATTAATAGGTTGTGAGAAAAGGCAGAAAAAATCGAGAAAATTCGGGTTAAGCAAGGCTAAGAACTGCTGGACCGTGGATAGGTGACCCGCTGAGTGTTGAGTCTCTCACTTGCTGGAAGACATTTTATTTAATTTCCCAAAAGTCAAAGGATCTTAGAGGCCGAAATATAAATTGAAAATACAATTAACTTTAACACCCGAAAAAAAAACTACCCTCTCAGGAAGAAAAATAAATAAATCCCAACTCAATAATCAATCAAAAGTTAGAATATATTTATTTCCTTTATTAAAATAATTTTTTCATATTCATTTTTTTAAATTATTTAATTTGTTTTTTTCTTCTAATGTGATGAATATAAAAAAACAAAAAAAAAAAACAAATAGTTTTATTTTTATTTCAGCTTCTGAGAAAAGATGACCTCACGCGCATTGTTTGAAATCCGGTTCGTGTGCACCAAGGATGGAGACTCAGCATCTTTAAGCGACTCTCTCCATCTCACTCGCACTCATTACCTTCACTCTCTTTCTACTCAAATGCCATTCTTGGGCCCTTATAGAACACAATATTTGAATTTTTGCTTTTTCGCCTTTTGGGCCCCCTCCCATCCCCCTTTAGGTTGTCTCCTACGTGATATTTATACTAATTTTATGAAATTTGTTTGATTAAATTAAAGATTAATTTCATTTTAACAAAGGGGTTTATAGAATGGGCACCAGGTGGCAGCACTTGCCGGCGGTGCCTTGTAAATATGCACACCATTTGCTTGCAAGGCTCTCTGTCTTTATTCAATTCGAGTCCCTAAAGAAAAAAAATTTCAATTTCAATTTTCAAATTATTTATTCGGTTTTTTGTCGTACAATTTATACACTCAAGTATTTGTAACGTTTACAATATATTTTTGATTATCGACTTCGTTTTCCATCTAAAAGAAAAAAAAATTAATAAAAATTTAATTATATAACAATTTTTAATATTTTTCCTTAGAGAGATTTAATTATTTAATTATTTTAATTAATAGGCTTTAATTTTTCATAAGGCAAGACAATCAACTCAATGCTATCCAATTGGCAAATTCTACAATTTTTTGCGTCTGCCCTTTTGAGAAATTGCGGACCCGAGTCTTTTTCCTGACTCTCCATAACGTCCTCAATAAGACGGCAAAATTACGGGAAGTTGGTGAGAGACGGACACTCCGCTATTATAAATATAGATTTTTCTTTCTCTTACCTCTATATATGTTAATATATATAGAGCAGCGGTTCCCAACCCGTGGGCCGCGGGCTGATTGAAACTGGGCCGCGGACGTCTAACAATTTGTAAGAGAAGATAAAAATTATTAAAATAAAATATAATAATAAAATTTTTGAATTTTTACTTTCTCGTATAGAGAAAGTATTGTAATCGTAAAAAAATTCGACTTCGAGATTTTGATGTTTCTTCTCCCTGAGTCCAAAAATACCATTTTTGGCATTATGTCTGTGTGTCCGTGTGTGTGTGTGATGTGTGTGAACACGATTGCTTAAAAACCAAAGCAGCTAGATGGATCAAATTTGGTATATGCTCCTTACACTAAAATTGTAGACTTCTATCAACTTTTGGAGTAAATACGTCACTTGGAAGTAGTACTTTACCTAATAAGTTTTTTCAGAAATTTTCAAATTTTCAATTTCTTTGTTATATTATGATAAAATACTGAATTTTAAAAAGTTTTTATTTTTTGATATTTTTCCAAAAAATGATAGTTTTTGAAATAATCACAGAAGAAAACGACATTTTTCGTTAATTTTGGAAAGAAAAATGAATTTGTTTATATTTACAAGTTTTTTAATGTTATTTTGATTTTAATTTTATTAATTATTTTAGGTATAGAATTCATTTTTCATGGTTCAAAAATCTGGTGTGACTGGTCGCACAGTACAAATTATGGTAACCTTATGGAATTTTGACAATTTTTAAACACTTTTTTTATTTAAATAAATATTATAAGCTATGTAGGCCTATAACTGTTTAAAAAATTGTGTCAAAAACAGTGTGAAAAAGAATGAAGGGCACAATAGCCTTTTATAAAATAGAAAAAAAAAAAAAAAAACTAGAAAAAACTTTTACGGTGGGGGGGGGGGAGGGGGCCGTATTATTAAGTAACCCCGGGGCCCCTCAAGTCTGTCTGCTGCCCTGAATACGATATATGATATGAAAAACAAAATGTTTACAAAAAAAAAAAATATATATATACAGGCCTATATTTAAAATGTTCGAAAAGATTAGCGTGAAAAAAGAGTTAATTTTGTATTAATAAAAAAAAAAAAAAAAAAAAAGAAAATTTGGTCCCTCGGAGCAATAGCTCCGCGCTCTTAAGACTTGGACTCCCCACACACTATTTTTGTTACACCCTGTACAAAATACATTTCGGTTCATTCTTCATCATTTAGTCTACTTTTTTGTTGGTATAACATCGAGATTATTTGTCTGTCCGCTCTGCGAATTCCAAAATTGTAAATGACAAAAGATCTCCCACTTATATCATTCCAACCAGACCACGGCTATAAGTGAGAGCGACGGCTCTCCTTCCTTGTCTCTCTTTACTTCTCTGGAATTCTGAAGCAGTAAATTTAATTAGAAACTTAACAACACTTAAAGAGTTTTAGCTCCTTCTTTCTCTTAAACAGGCATCCTTTCCTTAATACAAAGAGGAATTCAGGTGGGTTCGCCAACTTAGGAAAAATTTACCAAATATTCTAGCTAACATCCGTAAAAAAAGGGTAAAATTCAAAGAAAGGAAATTGCTTCCCCTACCACTAAATTTACTCTCCCAATGCCCGTTTACATGTAGATAAAATAGGCTTTTTATTTTCATTTTCTCTTACCTATATATAAATATATATAGAGAGAAAGTATTGATTTCATGTCAAAAATTCGATGTCGAGATTTTGATGGATATACACGTTTTGAGGTCCCCTGAATCCAAAAAAGTGGTATTTGCAAAATGGTCTTCTATGTTCAATTTAAAGCATGAAGAAGCCCTCGGGGCTTGGTGTAGAGGTTAGCGTGCTAACCTCGTATACCAAACGTCGCGGGTTCGGGCCCCAGACAGTCCGATGATTTTATTTAAGCCAATTGGATACCAAATGGCTTAAATAAGAATGCCTGGGCCTCAAATAAATATATATTATTAAATAACGGTTATCGTAAAAGTCTTAAATGGCCTAAGTTGCCGAAAAGACTGTGTGAATGTGTGTGTGTGAATGTGCGAGTGAATGAGAAAAAAGTGTGAGTGTTTAAAAAAAAAAAAAAAAAAAAAAACATGAAGAAATAGAGCTAAGAGGTTGAAATATTATATTTACCCACCTGAGGCGTCAAAATAAGCTTTTAAAAACAAAATCGGCCAAAAAGTACTACTACGTTATTGATATACTTTTTCGGGTTTTTTCAATTTTCTCAAAATTTGCTCCAACGATTTTGATTAAAATTCATTCAACTATTTTTTACATTCTCTTTAAAATGTATTTTCTCATTTTGCTATTGAAATCTTCTGAAGACCACTTTACTCTTGCACTTCATAGGAAAGATGGGAGAAATGGTTGTCAAAATATAAATATTTTTTTTTTTTTAAATATTACATCTTGAATTCAAATGTACCGTCCTGTCGGAAACTAAATATATGTCGACACAAAAAATCTGCCGTGACAAGCACAGAACACAACTTTCGATTATCGAAGGTAATAGTAAGTTGTGTGCTGTGCGACCAGCACACCAGATTTTTTTAAATGTAAGAATAATTAAAATAATTTTGTAGATTGATGTTTTTTAATTTTCAGTCACTGGTGACATTTTATTTTTTAATATTGAATCGATGTTTAATTAGATGATTTCTGATTTTGAGATTTCATACAAATTCAATATCTTTAATATTATTCTTAACTAAAAATTAATTATTCTATTCTCCCCTTCTCTCTCTTTCGCTCCGAAAGTGCTTTTTCCATTTGCTGACACATTTTTAATTAAATTTTTTTTTTTTTTAATTTTACAAAAGAATTTTATTTTTTTCTTTTTTTTTTTCTTTTTAAATATGTTTTCACAATTCCTTTGATAAAATAAAATTTTCATTTCGTGACATCGCTCCGAAACAATCAAACTTGCATAACCATTTTGCTCCAAAATACTATTAGCCGCGTCCTTAATGACCTCTTTCGTCGCAATGAAGCATAAACAGACATCGCTTAATGAAAATTGTTTTCTGAATCTCTTCTCCCCACTTCCTAGATCTATCTAATGTAGATAAACTTTACAATTGGAATTTCTTAAAATTTCGAACGTTATGCAACATTACGAGTTTTTCTTACATGAAATAAATATTGTAATCAATTTATAGAGGACAATTAAAATAAACAGGGACGGGGGTTAAAAGAAAAAGAACTTAAACAAACTAAAAAAAAAATAAATTCCAGAGAAGAATGATCCTTTGAAATTCATTTGCAAATTTTTCCCTGCATTTTCCATAAGGGTCTAATTAAAAAAAAGTAAAAGCATACGCGTGGGGTGGAACTCCCGCCAGGAACGAAGTTCCTCACGCCTTTTCTTCAACTCCGAATATAATTTAATATCAATATTATTTAAAAAAGAAAAGAAATATTTATTTTTAAAACAAACATGTGAGCGGCTTGAATCTGGATACTCACACGCACACACATTCAGAGAAAGAGTCTAGAGCTAGTGGGGGGGGGGGGGGTAGGTGTGGTCTCGCCAAGGCTTCGGTTAGCCTCGCCTTCCTTCGCTCGCGCTCGAGCGGTATAACACTTTTTTGTTACGCAGGGAGATGTTACGTGACGATTTCTGCCAATTCACCCTACTGTAAGCTGCGTAAGTTAGAAACCACTGCATTTGAGGATTATGTCATCTCTAATATTGTTTTTAATTTAGTCTTTTTCATCATCTGAAGCCATTTATATCTCGTGCCTATTTATTATTAATTGATTGGTAGTCAATTCTTCTCGAATAAATAATTTTATTAAAAACTTTATTTATTAATAATATAAATTCCTTCCTCATATACATTATAATTTTATAGCCTATACTAATTATAATAATTTTTAATGTTTGATAAGCATAATAGATTATTTAATTATTTATTTATTTTATAGATATGTGTTGCTTTTTAATAATTCATTTATTCCATCAAAACCATCATTATTTACTTATTTATTCATTTTAATATGAATTTAATTAATTTTAATTAAAATAATTTCATTAAAATCTCCATTAGCTCCGAATTTGATTAATTTTATCTCTCGTTCTCCGGGAATATAAGAGAAATTCTAGTTAGCCTATATACCGTATGTTAAAACTTTCCATTTAGAATGAAATAATATGAACCTGCATCTAAATTCTGACTAGATTAAGTTCTTCTATGGGATTATTAATTAAAGGTCTATATTTTTTATTTAAACTTAAAACTTTATTTATTTATTAATGAATTCCTCTACTTTATTTCACACTTAAAAATATTTTTGTTATTTATTTTATTAAATTAAAGTATGATGGGTAAAACGTTAAAGAAATTTCTCAAAGAGATGCATTTAGATTAACGCCTTTGCGATTTTCAACTGTTTCTGAATATTAGAATCCATATCAAAGGAAAACAGAGAAATAATAAAACATTTAATTAAGAGGCAATATTTTCAGCTTTTAATTGCAAATTAAATTAGTTGCTTTCCTCTAAAGGTTTTAGACAGCTTAGAGCAGATTCAAGTGTGAAATCATTTATTATGTTAGGTTAGTCTCTGAAATTATTATTAAATACACTTTTTTCATTCAATTTCCATTTCCATCCTCGCTTATGAAAATAATTATTTACAGAATATTCAAAGTTGACTTTTTTAACAAAATAAAGGATTCAATAAACAGAATCCCCATTAGTTGATATGTTTTTAATTAATTAGTTCTATCTAAAATTCGCCATTGGTAATTAGCAAGTTATTATTAGGAAATTATACTGTGGATAAACTTAAGGGGATTATTCAACGAACTAGATTTCTCAATTAAAGGACTATAACCTTTGTTAAAACAAATAAATTGTATTAGAATCCTTTCTCTATCTATTACCTATATAGGATAAAAGTTTAATATTCAATTGGAATTATCATTTTATAGCTCTAAATCCAGAAAATTAATGAAATTATCTGCGAATTTAAATTTTTCATTTATTTAATTTTAATTGAAC
Organism: Euborellia annulipes; assembly: GCA_023213315.1. Taxonomy (NCBI): domain Eukaryota; kingdom Metazoa; phylum Arthropoda; class Insecta; order Dermaptera; family Anisolabididae; genus Euborellia; species Euborellia annulipes. The sequence goes on along the minus strand of JAKCPI010001758.1, from coordinate 164,512 downwards.
CTCTTAAAGTTAGTTAGAGTCTTTTAACCAGCTTTATTTCTTTAATTTTTCTATGATTTGTTTTCTGACTTGTTCACTTTGGCTTCTAAAAGAGTTTCCTTTACTTATTTATTTCAACACCTGTTGTGAATGGCATTATCGGTTATCCACCTCCAGGCATCTAGGCCCAGAAGTTAAGGATATTGACAACCTTAAAAGCCAAGAGAGAAGATGAGTTCGAATCGTCAGGCAGACTGCATTAATTAAAAAACCTAGTGTGACTGGTCGCACAGCACACAACTTTCTCTTACCTTCGGTAATCGAATTCACACCAGATTTTTTGTGTCGTCATATGATTAGTTTCCTATTTCAAGATGTAAAATTTATAATTATGGGAAGATATTTATATTTTGTGAACCATGGCAACCATTTCTCCTTTGAAACACAAGAGTAAAGTGGTCTTCAGAAGATTTCAATGGCAAAATGAGAATTTACATTTTAAAGAGCATGCAGAAAATAGGCTAATAAATCAATAATAAAGTGCACAGTGTGTACAGTACTTGATAACGGCTGCAGAATAAGCAGTCGAATCGTTGTACAATATTTATATTTGTAATAAATAATTAATAACAAAATGTGGTCTATAATTAAAAATTCTCCTAATAATAATAATTCAAACCACAAAAGCTTTTTGACCCCTCCTTAACAAAATCCTGGGACCACCCCTGAGTCGTCTATTTTTTTCTGCTTTTAAGAGCCGGCTTATAATATATTTTATTTATTTTCAACATTTTTTCAAACGAAATTCCATTTGATCTTATTAACGTGTCCGTTTTAGAATAACACATCATGACTGTTTCTCATTTGCAATAATTATCCAGAGGGTAAATAGGAATGTAAAATGATTAGGATATTAGAAGGAAGGTTGATCTTGTATGTTGTATTACATGTATATCCAGAGGGGATGAATTGGAAATCGATGGGATGTGGACGTTGGGCAGGCCAATTAACCGAGACCGGTGCCACACTCTGCTTTACATGCCAAGAGCCATTTCACGCTCGATGACCGGAACTTGAACCAGGTGACACCGATGACACGTGTCCTTTTGTGCACACTTGGCAACTGATTGTGTCCCATTGTCCCCCTAGGTCGTTTGCTTGGCATCCTCTCCTGCATAAGAAGAAGAAAACAGAGAAAGAAAAAATAAAAAGGAAAGGGAATTTCTCTATTTCCACACTTGGGCATCAGTCATTATGTCATGAAGAAGAGCCCTGGGGTTCTCTCTCTCTCATACTGAGCACCTGTCATTTGCCACACCACTCTCTCACATATAGGAGAAAAAGAAAGGAGAACACACCTCCCTCCTTCTCCATACCCCATCAGCTCTTTACTTGTACAAGACCACTACAGCTCTTTTCTGGACTTCGATTTTCGATCAAGAAAACCTTTTCTTTCTTTTCTTCTAACACACAGTTGGGAACTGTGGCCACCCCTTCGGTGGAATACGATTAGGCGTCTAGTCATTCGTCTTTCGGGGCCCTTGGGGGAGGCAGCCATCATCCGACCTCCCTTCGGCAAAGATGCATTGCGGCTTGCCGCAAGGCATGGTCATTTGTCCCCGGAAGGAACATTTCGCCTACTTAAATTGCGCCTCGCGATTCTATTTTATTTATAATATATTCTCGCATTTGCCCGTATAATTTATAGCTTATAAAAAAAAAATAATAATAATAATAATAATACATAAGACTAATAGAAACCTAAAGAAGATGGCTTTAAATATTTTTCCTCTAAAGTTTAAAGTTCAAGTTCAAAATAAATATTATAGTTAAATATAAAACTAGTTTTTAAGCATAAAATATTACTATAAAATTGTGAGCTTTTTTGTTTGTTATCATGGCGCAGACTCCTCTGATAACGCCGAATAAAAAAATTTTATACTTGAATATATAGGCCTTAGATTCCAAAAGATATTAATTTTAAACTGGTAACCGTTGGCTCTAGTTGAAACATTATGCTTTAATAGGAGAATTAAATTCACAAGGTTTTCTGTTTCAATAATATATTAATTTGATATTAACACTTTATACGTATTTCGACACCATATGTGTCATCTTCATTCAGTATGTAATTCGCTTCTGAAGATGACACATATGGTGTCGAAATACGTATAAAGTGTTAATATCAAATTAATATATTATTGAAACAGAAAACCTTGTGAATTTAATTCTCCTATTAATCCAAAATATATGTTTTAAAAAATTAATATAGGCCTACTATATGGACCCTGTTACGCATTAGTGTGTCAAGCGCCAGCTACCAAGATTTGAGACAATTAACATTAAAGTTTTTCTGTTTTACATTGTTTGGATTAGATTATATATCTTTTTTTTTTTTTGTCAATTGTGCAAGTAACATTAAATATAAATTTTTTTAGGACATATTTCATAAAAAATACTATTAATGATAGCATTTGAAACAATATTCCGTGCTTAACTCAATTTTTAATTTTTTGGCACTTGACACACTAACGTAACAGGGTCCATATATGGTTTTTGTTTGATGAAGAATAAAAATTTCAAGCTATATACTGAATTATGGTTGTAATTGGATGGAAGGAAACTAGGATGAGTTATAGTTTATAAATGAATTAATTCATAATTACGAACGAGGAAGGGTTGAGGGTTGTTCTCGTTGACGGACAGACAGCCGGCCAGACAAGTTGGCAAATGGAAACGTTTCAGTTATATCGCAGACAAGCCCTTAATTGGGTTAATTAAAAAGCAATAACATTAATCGAGTGAAAATGGACCGATTAGAAATAAATAACTGAAACGGATGTCATTAACTATAGAAAATAGTATGTGATTTTCTAAACATTGTTATTTGCCATATTTAAAATTATGAAAAATTTATATAGCTAAATTTCTCTGATTTGTAACCCCTATCCCCGTGTCGGTGATGAATTGACAATGATATTCAGTCAAAGGATATGGGTTGAGCTTCCAAGAAGGCCGTTGAAAATTTATTACATCAATTGACAAATGATAGAATAAATAAATGTCATGCAAAATAGAAGAACAACAGAAACAACAAAGTTATTTGTCAAGAAGCGCTGAATCTCTGGATGGATGACCCAGGAGAAGGCCGAAAGTCATCAATATTTCCATAAAGTATATGAATTTAATTAAAAAGAAATTAATTGAAAATTTGATAATGCTAACTTACTATCTTATATATATATATATAACATTTGTTAAGGTCCGTCCGTCTGTAACGCTCTGGTTGGGTAACTCCCGTTGAAATTTCAAAATGTTCAGTTCAGCAGTTCAAAATGATATTTTATATGTTCTTATAGGGATTACAAGAAAATTATTTTCGTCTAAAAATTCCTAAAATTTTTTGAGTTATTAATTATTTAAGTTACGATTTATCCCATCAGAAATGTATAATGGTATTTTTTTTTTAATTTTATTTAAGGCCTTTCGGCATCGAAGGGGTTTTAGACCCCGTCTCTATTTAGGTTTCATTTAATTGGTAGCCAATAAAATAAAATAAATTTTTATACGCATGTGACGGAATGCGAAATTGATCCCTTGCACAAGAGGCAAAAACTCTACCACTGAGCCATGAGCCAAGGGTGTATGAAGATATTAGAAATGAGAAGAATTCATGTACATTATTTTTGAAAAATTGTAAAAATGAAATAATTTTTTTTTTATTTGTTTAAAGTCTTTTTCGGCATCTGAGGTCTTTTAGACCCCTATTTATTTCAATTAATTGGTATCCAATTCAAATGAAACAAATTTTTTCGGCTGGGACTAGATGCGAACTCTCGACTTTTGATTTGGCACCAGATAATAAATTAATTAAATCTTATTAAATTATAAAAATTGTTAAACAGACCTAAAAAAAAACATATATTAATAGAAAATCGGGGAAAGAAATTAATTAAACTCCGCCTCTTCAAGTGAAATAAACGAATATATATGTACCGTATATGCGAAGACACGAAACAGGCTGGATCCATCTTGGGAACGCCTGATAGTTATGCTAGACGTTTCTCTTCGTTTGGCTTTCTATTGCATAACCATCAGGCGTTTCCAAGATGAAACAAATAATATTTTAAAATTATCTGATGTTGTCGTTTTTTTTTTCTAACATTGTAAGTCCTTTCGGCATCTGTGGACATATACATTTTTAAACAATTCACATTATACTGTATATTATTTATGATACACATTATCCAGGCATATTTATATAAATAGATATCAAATTGATTTAAATAAATTTTCTTCTGATTGCCTGGAATCAGAAGCCATGCCTCTTGAATTGTAAGGCTATCAATAAACTAGATTTTAAATCATAACCGTAGTCTCTGGTTGAAACATTGTATTAAACAATATTTTAAAAGATATGTCATATTTGATTCCACTTTTGAAGATGGTAGTAATGTCGAAATACGTATAAAGTGTATTATTTCACAAATAAAAATATGAAACATATCACCAGGTGTAACATTTAAAATATTATTTGTCCTCGGGCCTGGGTGTAGTGGTAGGCGTGCTGCCCATTTATTGTTGGCATCCCGTCTCATATGACAATTTATTTAAATTGGTTTGATTACCAATTCAATTGAAATAAATAGAGACGGGGTCTGAATGGCCTTCGTTGCCGAAAAAGACCTTAATGAAAGAAAAAATTTAATTTAATCAATATTTGTTGTAAACAAGCAATCTGATTCCTCGAATTAAATCTCTGAAAAAATAATTAATCTCCTTAAAGAGATTTTTCAGACCCAATAATTATAATCACAATTCCTCAGTGCTGATTAGATTGATTACGGTAATCAATATAATTAAGAAATGATTATTGTAAAATAGACACAGTTATATTTTTTATTAATAATAGACTGTAAAAAAATATAATTTTTTTTTAGAATATATAAATCTCTCTGTTGAGAATCTTTTTTTTAATGAAAAAAAATTGAATATATTCAATTGAGCCATTTTCTCTATCTCAGGAATATATGCAAATATAAAGAACGAAAGAAATTGATTTGACATGACGTTTTATTAGTTTCCGACAAGTCGAAAAGTTGCAATCTTTTAACAATAACTGAAGCATGAGGGAAAGAGGGTGGTAGAACGAAGGAAGTGTTTCCTTGATATAGTCACCACAAAAATAAACTTTCCTCTTCCTTTTATTCTTTACAAAATGAAAATGGAGTAATAATATTAATATTATTCCAAGATAAAAAAAAAGCAAAAATTTGAAACTCAAAGGTCTGTCTGTCATCTTCGAATTAATTTTGATTAACAGAGCTGGCATATTTGGCTCGGCGATTCCTCCCCATTTCTTAATACCTTCCAATAAATTTATATTCGGCCTAAAATAAATAAAAATAATCGTCTATAGACTCCATAATAAACTACGATATTAGACGGGAAAGGAATCACTTTCCCTTCAATCAAGAAGCAAAAAACTTTAAATAAAAAAAGTTCCAAGTCTTTTAAACAATATCAAGAGCAAACGAAAACAAGTTATATACAAGTATTTGAAATTTTATTAAAGAAAGAGAAGATGGTAACAAGACAAATAAGTGTTTGATATCATAAAAGAGAAATTAGTCCTTTACTCAAGGATTTCATTTGTTCCGAATCGACGATAGACGAAGGAAAAAGCAATAAAAGTCAATTGATCTCAACTTAAAATGAACGAACGAATGAACCAAAAACATTCATTCATTCATTCAGTTTTTGATATCGTATTCGAGAGAGGACAAAAAATAACTCTTAAGTAAATTGAGTTAATTGATAAAATAAATTTCTTTCATCTAGTGTTTATTAATTTTTTTTTTTTTTTTTTTTTTAATATTGAAGCTCTTTTTGAGAATCTCTTGGGACTTGATTGAATCGAAATTCAATTTTTTTTTTTGAAACTCTTAAATGAATTTATGAATAAAAGATAAAAAGAGTTTATTCTTTTTTAAGCCAATTATTTTTTATAGACACTGGGGAGCCACATTCTACCTTATAAAGTATAAAAAAAAATATTTTCTTTTTTAAATAATTAATTTCAACAAATATGAGAATAAATATTTCGACTTTTTCTAATAGGGTGATTCGGTTTTTCCTTTAGGTGGAAAATTCTCTAAAACTTGTCACACCACATTGATTTTCTGTGCCGAGATATAATTAGTTTCCGACAGTACGGTACATATGAATTTTATAAACTATTTGTTTATTTATATTTTGTTAACCATGGCAACCATTTCTCCTATCTTTCCTATGAAGCACAAGAGTAAAGTGTGCTTCAAAAGATTTCAATGGCAAAATGAGAATATACATTTTAAAGAGCCTCTACAAAAATAATTGATTTTTGAATTTTAATCAAAATTGTTGGAGCGAATTTTGAGAAAATCGAAAAAAAAACTGAAAAAGTACATCAGTAAAGTAGTAGTACTTTTGGGTCGATTTTGATCAAAAGCTTATTTTCGCGCCTTAGTTCTTTCATGGTTAAAATTGAACACACACACAAAGACACACACACACACAGACAAACAGACGGCGAAAACCACTCTTTTAGATTAAGGGCACCTCAAAACGTGTATATCCATCAAAATCTCGACATTTTTGACATAAATCCAATACAGAGAAAGTAAAAATTATTGCATAAGAAAATAATTTTTCTTTTTGGTAAATACTATAAATCCAAACAAACTAACAGTATACCTCCACAAGAGAATTCTATTCCACGTATTTCTATTTAGTATTGCTATATTGGTCGGACTTATTTATTAGTTCAATATACCCATAGTAGTCGCAGAGAAAACATTCCCAGAGGATGTGGGCGGATATAATATTTGTTTTTTATTTGAAAACTTTGGTTTTTCGTTTTAAAAATGTTTGTCCGCTATTTGTTTTAAATATTTTTAACTAATAATTCCCAAAAGATGATCCTGCTTAATGCAAAAGAGGAGGGTCTATTAAAAAATCATAACCTCTACCCTTCCCAGGATCAATCCTGGTGCGCCATTGAAATGATATAATCCGAGAGGCTGCTGAATTCCCTTTGATTTCGTTGATTCATTTGCCAAATCGATTAATTTTATCAAATTAAAAAAATTCAATTTCTTTTATTGTTTTTTACTTTGAATTTAATTAAATAACGAATGAAAATTAGAAAACAACGAATTCATCTACTTTTAAATAATAATTTAATCCTTGATTATGAAGAGATAAAATTATACCTGTGTATTATAAAAATATTTGAGATGAAAATACTTTATTCATTCAATGGTATGTTATTAAGTAATTAAAAAAAATAAATAATAAATACGATTCTCATGCTTGTTCTGAGATTTTCGCTTACTACTTTTAATTTTATTCAATTTTATATTTAACCTCTGAGCTAAGGGAAGAATATAAAAAAAAAATTATTAATAACAATAATTTCTATTTTCTTCCAGGAAGTTCTTTTATAAAAGATATCATAGGATGAATTAATTAATTTTTAATAAAAATATGAACCTTAGTATTTTATTTAGTCTATTGTCTTCTTTCTTTCTCTTATAAGTTGAAGAAATACCTTTTATTATTTAATGGGATTCTTTCAAAAGAAGGGTCCAGGGAGGCTTTATCGAAAACGCGTAGCTATATGATAAATTTACGATATTACTTTTTTTTTTATCTTGTATAATATTAATATTTGAGAGAGAAATTATCGTATGGCTCTTGAACTTTTTAATCTTTAAAAATATTTCCGAAAGTGGTAGGGTTAAAAACGCTTAAAATTCCAATAAAATGAGTCATTATATTCATAGGAATGTATATATGAACGGACGAAATGCCTACTTGAGAATTCTGACCCTGGCGATCGGAATGGTCGGGAAAAAGAGAAAGAGAGAAAAATGGAGTAGGGGGAGAGAAGACTCTTGTATTTTTAATTGATTAAGCTAGCTGACCAAGGGAATTGCATACCTCTCACTCTCTCCAACCCCAATCCCTCCCTCTCTCTCTCTCTCTCTATTTCTCTCCCTATCTGCCCTTTGGCTAGTTAATTAATACCAATGGTCCTCCATCCGGCGAGCAAAAAATGTTGACATTAGCATTCGTGTTTAAATTTCGCTTTAATTTGTAAAATGGGTGTTAAACTACATGAAGAATCAAATATAATTACAAAATATAACAAGAAAAAAATGTTTGTTAATTAGATATTACAAATTATACGATAGATATGAATTTTTTTCTGGAGGAGAAAGAAGATCAAGAAATTTTAAAAATTTATAATTTTTTTTTTTTTTACGTTTACTAAATATTTGAGATCTTCTTTTTCTTCTTCTGTCCTGCCTTATTCCCGGGATGCGGGGTCGGCGGATCTCACTTTTTCCCTCCAACCCTATCAAGCGTTTTTGCGACCCCAAGAAATAGGACAGGCCAGCCCGTCGCACGATCTGACGCCTGTTGAAAAGAGGAAGAAAGAGACAGACAGAAAGAACTGAAGGACTGCCTGTCCCAGCTCGGGCAGCTCGTGGTCGCCATCCACGTACCCATAAGATGTGGGTCCCTGAGCGATTACTAAATATTTGAGATATTTATATCTTTTATTTTCTTTAATTCAGGGGCGCAACAAGGAGGGGGATCGAATCCCCCCCCCCCCCGGATATGTAATTTGTTGACTTTCACAATGTTGTTTTTTCATTTTTTTAAAATATCATTATCCTTTTGGCTTAAAAAATAAAAAGGGAAATTAAATAGAACTTTCTCTTCTAGTGCTGATGTTGTTAGGTAATTATTTTTTATAAGAATCCTTTTTTTATTCCTTAGTAATTCTGTATGATTTGAAATATTTTCTAATATTGAACTTATAAAATAAAATACAGTTCACGTAATGTATTAGGTTATTTTTTTCCCACTAAAGAGATGAGATATAATTTATAAAGTAAATTTAAAGAGGGTAATATCAAAGAAGATTGTAAATATTATAGCTATAACCAAACAAGTAAATAGAGATAAATGAGTAGAATAAATATAAACAAGCTGAAATAAACAGTATATACAGTAAATTCAGTAGTTAGTTCATTAATTACTAAAAATGCAAAGGCATCACATTTTATCATTTCTACTTTTTATCTTCTCCTATCTATATATGGACCGTTTATTTTGAAAGTGGTGTAAGTCCATTTTCTATTGTTTCGAGAAAATCAAATGTTAGCAAAACTGTTAAACAATCTAGGCAAATTATATGAAGTCTGGCAATGATTCTACGGATTTATCCATATCTAATTTGTTTATATAAACTTGTTTTAGGCCAATTTGACTAAACTAAAGTATTTTTAAGGGCTGCAAATGGACTTAGACCACTTTCAAAATTAGTCAATTGTAAAAATAATTGAATTTCAATTTTGAAAAATCAAATATGACTTAAAATATACTTCATTTGGTATCCAAATGGCTTAAATAAAATCATCGGATTGCCTGGAATCCGAACCCCCGACCCTTGGTATACAAGGCAGGCGCGCTACCAACTAGGCCAAGCCCGAGGGCTACATTGTCACAATCTATTTTACTTTATTTTATGTATAAATTCCAAATTTTAATCAATTTTTTTAATTTCTATGTAAAATATCCCATGCTTAAAGGGATTTTTTTTAAATTTGTTTAAGTTCTTTTTCGCCATCTGTGGCCATCAAGACCTCGACCCTATTTACTTCAATTGATTAGGCTCCATTGAAATAAATCCTTCGCCTAGGACTGGTTGCATTCTATGGACCTTTGGCACCAAAAGTAAAGCAAATTTTGAAATACCCCTCCTCCCTTGGCCGAGTTTTATATTTAAGTCTTTTTTAGTCTCGGGGAAATTTAGGCCCCTTCTCTATTTATTTTATTTCGGCTAATAAATTAAAGAAAGTGACAATGTCAATGATGATATCAATAAGTCCAGGAGTGTGGCATCCCAGACCGATTAATATTATTTAAACCAATATATATAAATTTATATTTGAGCCTACAAAATACGGTAGTCTGACTCTGTGCGTGTAAAGAAAATATCTCAAAAACGGAAAAAGATTCTTGGATATCTAAACCCCTCGCATGTCACACGAAGGGTTTAAATAAAATCTGCCAATGACTACTAAGAAGATTGCTAATAAAATTTTTTTTTATTTTCATAAATACCAACCTCAGATTAAATAAAAAAATTTAGTGGCTGACTTATTTAATTATTCGATATATATATATATATATATATATATAAGTTCTATAAAGACAAATATGTCGTCAAGTCCTTAATTTTTAAAATTCAATATTTAAAGAATTTTGAGTTTTATTTTTACCCTGGCTACACTCTCATACTGTAGAGTTTATACAATCATTATTACTTTCTCTTTCCTATATATGTAAATTATAGTGAGAAAGAATTGCGATCATGTTAAATTGTCGAGATTTTGATGGATATACACGTTTTGAGGTCTTCTGTCAATCAAAAAAAGTAGATCCCGCAAAAAGATCTGTCTGTGTGTGATGACTTAAGGCAGCGCTTTCCAAACTGGGAGGCGCGCCTCCCTAGGGAGGCGAGGACTAGTGTCTAAGGGGAGGCGCGAATAATGGCCAGCAGGACCAATTTTCCAAAGTGATTGCTAGTTTTAATATAAATAAGAATAATTTAAAAAAAAAAGTATTTTTATATAAATTTATATTTTTTAGCATTAAAAATTTTTTTTTTGTATTATTTTATAAAATGGGGGGGGGGGGAGGCATCATAAGATTAATTATTTTCAAAGGAGGCGTGGTAACATAAAGTTTGGAAACCACTGACTTAAGGCATGAAGGAAATGAACTACGAGATTGAAATTTTATATTCAAGTAAGGTACCCTCTCGGACAGTTAAAATTTGCTTTTGAACAAAATCTAACAAAAAGTACTACTACTTTCCTGAAGTACTTTTTCAGTTTTTTCGAATTTCTCAAAATTGGTCTAACGATCTTGATTCATAAATCAACTATTTTTCACATGTTCTTTAAAAAGGATATTAATAAGTTTTTTTCTAAAATGTATTTGAAGTACACTTTATCCAATTCCTGATTTTATCCAGGAAGTATTCGTAGTTCAACGCCATTTATGAAACGCAAATGGTCAAGTTTGGAACTAAGGTGCTATGGAAAACTAAACATATCTCGGCACAAAAAAATCTGCTATGCGTTTAGTCACACCAGATTTTTTATATTGTAGGCCTATTATTTCGTAAAGGCTTCACTTAATCTGGACTTGAGAAATGTAAATATTGTTTATTTATACCAAATATTGAACGATATTCAAAAAGGGATTGAAAATGGAATTAATAATAATACCAAAATAGGGAAATATTTTTTTGTTCACTTGTTTGTTGTTGAAACAATTTAATATGCATACTGAGTTTATGGAGTATTTTGTTTGCAATTTAAATGCCATGATCGTTCCGCCGGATGCTAGAGACTAGGCGGGGCAGGGTGGGGGTGGAAGGGTATCCGACTGTGATAGAGATCGTGGTCCAGGGATGGGACTCCGTGCCCTCGACTGCCTGCCTTATCTGACACAGCACCCGGTATTCTCTTCTAATTATATTACGTTATAATAAAAAAATAAAAAAAACAAACTTTGTTTACTCTTAATGACTTTCAACAAGGGAACTATTAGAAATGAATTTGGAATTTTACTAGTAGTACTAACAAAGTCGCTGTCATCTTCTTGAATTTCCATTTCATAAAGTCACTTCTCCAATTTCCCTGATTTTATTTTTTAAAAGAAGAGAAAACATCACAACTTTAACTACCTCTCGTTTATTTGCTTTCTCTTACCTATATATATATATATATATATATATGGAAGTATTGGAATCATATCAAAAATTCGATGTCGAGATTTTGATGGATATACAGGTTTTGAGGTCCTCTGAATCCAAATAAAAAGTGGTCTGTCTGTTTGTGAGTAAAAATATCTCAAGAACGAAAAGAGCTAGGAGCTTGAAATTTTATATTTAAGTTAGGTACCCCTCCGGGACGTGACACGAAGCTTTTGAACAAAATCGGCCAAAGAGTAGCATACTAGTACTTTACTGATGTTCAGTTTTTTTTTTTTTCGGTTTACTCAAAATTCGCTACAACGATTTTTTTTTAAATTCATAAATCAATTACTTTTTAGAATTTGCTCTTTAAAATATATATTCTCATTTTGACAATGAAATCTTTTGAAGCACACTTTACTCTTGTACTTATTAGAAAAGATAGCAACAACATAGGTAACAAAAAATAAATATTTTCCCATGTTTATAAATTTTTGCATTTTGAATTCTAATATATCGGCAAAAATTAATTATATGTCGACACAAAAAAAATCTGGTGTGACAAGCACCTTCGGTAAGAGAAAGTTGTGTGCTGTGCGACTAATCTCACCAGATTTTTTATATTAAATTTTGTTTTTATTAATTAAAACTTTTTTATTCATCGAGAAATAATTTTTTAAGTTTTATTTTTAACCTTTAGTTCTTAATATTTAAATTTAATTATATCGTCATTAGATCGGATAATTGAATGTTCTTACTAAAATGTTTAATTTTAGAAAAATTTTTATTAAAATGATTAGTATTTAAAATATCATTTTTCAATCATTAATGATGTGAAAACTTTATTATCTCCTCCTAGAGGAGTTCATGGTAAAGTTCATTATTTATTGGGCTTAACTTTTCTACTTAAAAATTCATTATTTAATGATATTTAAGCTTTTGCTCATTATAAAAATAAGTTGTTTTTTTTTTCCTCTTAGAATAAAATATCCAATTGCTTAATTTTTTTTTATAATAAACTAAAACATTAATTATATAAAATTATGGTTAGGAAACAATTTTATATAGTCTACTAATAAACCTCAAAATATTTGATTAATTTTAACGACCCTATTATGTTTATGCTAATCAAAGTGCGCGCACAAGCAAGTGTTTAGAATGGTTGCTTAACCCTAATTATTTTCATTATATCGTACGTTAGGAATTTTCGGGGTCACGAGACAAATAGATTTGCATGTCAGAGTCGACTAGGGGTTTCAAGAGAAAGAGAATAAATCGTGTTGCTTAAAGCCATTTCCATTACCAGTCAGTTAAAATTAAGAAAAACGAATTAATAAATAAATATTCTACTGGATTAAATATTTTTAAATTTTTATTTATTTATTTTTTTTTTTTTAACTAAAATGAAAATTTCCTAGAAATTTAATTTGTGTGAAATTTCTAAGCAATAATAAACAGTTCTTTGTAGAGTTAATAGTTGCTAGCGAGAGCGAGAGCACAAGTCTTTTCAATTTACGTACTAACTATACTTGTTAGAAACGTAAACGAGATTGTATAGCTTTTATTTGGAGAAGGACTTTGAGGTAAAAGGGCCTGAGGCTAAAAGTCGTTCGTTCGTTCGTTCATTCGTTTAAGAATGAGATGAAGGGAGAATGAGAAAGATTGAGATGAGGAGAGAAAGAGAGAGAGAGAAGAAAGGCCCGGTCCACAAGTTGTGTGCTGCTGCTTCTGCTTCCTAGGCGGAATAAACATGCTTATCAAAACCGGAAATTGCGCATCTGTGAACGAGAGGGCTTCCTGTTTCGCTTGCAGGTTCTAGCCAATAAGGAAACGGGAAGGAATTTTAAAATCGCCATATTACAAGCTAAATACCGAACCGAGATCATAGAAAAATAAAAATAACTTCAACAACAGGGTGTTTATAAAAGCGAATAATATTTTAAGAGAGAAATATCTTCTAAGATAAAAATATCTACAAGATGAGTTTGTGTTTGATTGGGTATTGTGGTCTGAGGAAGCGGAGTCAGAAGGGGAAATTTAGAAATTTCCAAATAGTGAGCATGAATAAATTTGATGCATTTGCTCGCCGAAGGTGAGCAAGGGGGTCCAGGTCCACGGGGCCGAAGGCGGGCTTTGCCACTTGTATATTAATAAAACATTTAGCATCCTGTTTAGTTAAATTATATTAGCTACAAAATTAATTTAATTAATAATGCATCAAGTTTATATATGATGACCTCAGGTGCCGTAAAGCCTTATAAAATAAAATATGGCTCTCTATTAATTATGAATAAGTTTCATTTGTTTAACAAGTATAAATTCAGAATTATTTGGGAGACATAATTTTGAACTGCAAGCAACCAACCACCTATTGCATCTTAAAGGTACAGTATATAATTATGAATATACTATTTTTATTTATAGGCCACTACAGCAATTTTTTTTTTTATTTGGGATTTAAAACTTCTTGCTACGTAGCAAGGGCGGATCCAGAGGTGTTTCTCGGGGGGGGGGGGGGGTAATCTGGTGTGACTCGTCGCACAGCACACTATTTTTTTTTAATTTCGGTAATTTAAAAGCGCATTCTGTACTTGTTTGCCAGAATATAAATACACATCAAATTTTTGAGTATTAATTTTTAAAATTTTACATTAAAAATAAATTTTTTTGCGAAAAAAAGGTATTTTTTTCGAATCTCGGGGGGGGGAGATTACCCCCTTTACCCCCCCCCCCCCTTGTATCCGCCCTTGCTACGTAGTAGGTAATACTTTGACAAGTTTATTTTAATATAATTTTGCACATCCCACTTTCAATGTTTCGTATTTTTATAATATTTAAATTGAAATATTAGTTTTCAACACAAAAGCTGGAGAGCTCTAAATAAAATTAGAATTTCTGATTTATTCCCTCTGTTCATATATAAAATCTGAATCCCCAGGCTTAAGGGTTATTATTTGACTCTCCTTTTCTCTCTCTCTCTGGTTACTAGAGGGAATTATTAATTGGTATTTCTTTTAATTACTTATGTTGAGCCTTATAAAACAATTATCAAACTTTAATAAATGAATAAAAAAAGATTTTTAGAATTAACTAAACCAAACAGTATATTATGCAACATTAGTTATTAGTAGATTTTTGAAAATTTATTCGATTTTGACATTCGAAATATTTACACTTAATGAAATTTGAGGTTGATCTAAAAATAAAAGATTTCAACCTCGAGAATAATCACCAGCTTATTTAATTATTTACATAATCATATTCAACAACCAAATTAGTAAATTTTTTATCAGATTAGCATGAATGACAATAATGTCGACACCTTTAATCTCTCAACGAAGAAATGAAGCTTCTATTGGGAATAAATTCAATTTTTTTTGCTTAATGGAAAGTAAGCAACCCGATTTTATGGAGCAATTAATTCATTAGTGTTTTGTGGTTTGGGTTGCTAAACTTCCAGAAATCAAAACGGGTAAATTACAAAAATTCATGCTTATAAATTAATGTTTTAAACAAAAAATGTTTTAAATTAGGTTTCAATAAAAAAAAGTAAAAATAATTAAAAATTTATGTAGGCTACTGGTTCAAATAAAAATATGCTAAATTGTAATAGTAATTTATTTTAGCCAGCTATAAATAATGTTTTGAATTTTCTTTTTTTTATTTTAGAAAAAATATTTTTTGTTTCCATTCAATAACATAAATTAAATTCATTCTCTCCTCCCCGCCTGTGAATGATTTATGTTATTTAATTGATCTGGATATGCAATAAATTTAAACTAAACTTATAACGGAAAAAATAAATATTGTTAAAAATTTTAATGAAAAGTGGTCCCAAAGAGAACTCTACAGTGGGATACCCGCTAGCAGATCCTGAAATCGATAAGTGAGGGGGAGAGGAGTTTAATATATATAGCTAGCTCATTTGCGCAGGGACTTTTTAATCCCAAAATCCGCCAATAAACTGATTTTACACACGATCGTTATCTATTTCTTACTTGGCGTGAATCCTGTGCCCCCAAGGGCTTAGCCCTATATTTTTAGGATAATCTAGTAAGATAGATTCCTTTTAATTTGAAAGGCGAATTTTACCCCCCTAGAAGAGAGACTAAA
Source organism: Euborellia annulipes (assembly GCA_023213315.1). Taxonomy (NCBI): domain Eukaryota; kingdom Metazoa; phylum Arthropoda; class Insecta; order Dermaptera; family Anisolabididae; genus Euborellia; species Euborellia annulipes. Next base: position 148,599 of record JAKCPI010001758.1, on the reverse strand, counting down.
AATATTAATAGGCTACTTTTTTTAACTCCTCTATCAATTAAAAAAAAAAAAAAAAAACACAAAAACATGCCTGGAAACATTTGATACTGATAGCATTAGAACAATGCATTAAATACCTAGCCAGAAATCCCTGTTACAAATAATTAGGCACTCTGCGGTCACGCCTCAGGGCAAGGGCGGATACAGGGGGGGTAAAGGGGGTAATTACACCCCCCCCCCCCGAGATTTGAAAAAATGGGAAAAATTTTAGATACCGCGAACGGAACATTAAAAACTTTTGGTCCCGCGGGGAAAAAAATTTTGGTTCTCTAAAAAAAGGTAAAATATTTTACCGAATGGGAAAAATTTTTGGGTCCGCGAACGGAACATGGGAAAAAAGCGAACGGCACATGAAAAAAAAATTTGGTTCCGCGAACGGCACTTGAAAAATTTTTGGTTCCGCTAACGGCACATGAAAAAATTTTTGGTTCCGCCAAAAACAAAATTTTTCGTAGAAAAACTTTTGAGAACAGCCCCCCCCCCCCGAAAAAAATTTCTATATACGCCCCTGCGACGAGTCACACCAGATTACCCCCCCCCCCGAGAAACACCTCTGGATCTGCCCTTGCTTCAGGGTCACTTTTTTCAGTTGGCAAGAATGAAAATGTATTCTTTATAATTAAAATTTTGTTAGCATTTTTTACGAAGACATTTAGGAACGAAGAGTATTCTTTTTTATTTCCATTATTATTTTATTTTATTTTTGGAGAGCAATTAAAAAAAAATGGTCCAAAAGAATAAGGGATATTAAACGATTTGATAAATCATTAAATCTATTTGAAATCAAGAACCGAAGATAATAAATTGATATGAAGATTTATCACTATTGTTGTTTCTTCATTCTCAATTAATTTTGAGATGTGTATCTGGGTGTGATGTGAAATGGCGAAATGGAGATGAGATCAAATAGCGTAGAATGGTTGCAGCACGTCTATGTAAATTGCCATTCATGTCCTCAGTTTATACAAACATTTTAGACAATTTATCTAATCTAAGATAAAAAAAATTTATACATATGGTGTGACTAACCACACATCACATAAATTTCTCTTACTGTACTTCATTTGCAATGGCTCGCCAAAGAAGAGCAAGGGGGTCCAGGAGGCGTAAAAATAATAAAGAGGGTAAGTGGCCTAGTTCGGATTATAGAACGTCTCTCACCCTCTTGATATGAAAAGGAATTCGAGTGTATCAAAATATACATTTTTTCGATTTACCGAAGTTTACACCTGAAGAGTTCGAATTATCCAGAGTCGACTGTATCTAATTATAATTCAACAAAGATTAACAAATGAGTATAGGAGAGTTTATTTCTTTATATAATGCTTTATTTTCATTTTCTAAGTTTTTTCGGTATCTTTGGCTATACAGACTTTAACGTTACTCATATTTAAATACGATATGATGAAGGTTTATTTATAATATTTAGTAGCCAAATGATTTAATTCTTGACAGGCTAAGTGAATTCATACTGCCGAAATTAGGGATGTTACGAGGTAATTTTTTCTTTACTATAGTTTGAAGGTTGACAACAATTAAGGCCGGATCCAGACGGGCGTAACGTGAAATGTAATGTAACGTGAAATGTAACGCGAATAGTCTGGACGGCACACGAACTCAATACGAATCATGTAACTCGAACCTTGTTCAAAACTGTTTCCACTTGGTTGCTACGAACATGCCAAATAGGAAGGTCGTGATAGTAGAAGCTGCTTTTATTTTTTTTATCTCTTCCCCTCAACGAATTAGCAATATCACTGGAAGCATCGTTTTTTAGTTTTTTTAAAAGTACTCTAGGTTTTTTGGATTCCAAATAACAGGATTTTCTTGATATAAACTGATAAGCTCAAGCGATTGTTCGTCACATCATAAGCGGAAACACTACACAACCGTCACCAACACCTTCCAAACGAGAACTGCGAAAGCCTTTGTGTTCGCGCTAAAAACCGACAGCCGATGGATCAGTGCGAACGTTACATGTAATGCTCGTAGTGTCGTCCACATTTTACATTACATTACATTACATATTACGCCCGTGTGGATCCGGCCTAAAGAAATTACATTTTTTCTTTTTTTTTTCTTAGATGGGAAGAGAACTCCTCTGCATAAAGTAAGGTCTCTCGGAAGTTTTATGATTTAATGGTTAATAATATTTAAAGCAAATGCAATAACATGTTGAAGCTATTTTTCTCTCTCCTGGAACGAGAGTAGGGTTTATCTTCCAAACCCCCTCCCTCCATGGTTGAGCCAGTGCAATATCCTAATAGCATCAAGTTGTCCATCCATATACATTTACCTTTCTATAAATTAATTCCTCCTAAACATTTTATATCCATATTACATTTTATGATTTGAATAGAAATATTGTCTGTCGTTGGACCACATATTAGAAGACCCGTAAACATGAATGACCAACACTATAAAATAGACCCGGTAAGTGAAAAGGCATCCTGCCAACATCATTTTAATTGAATCATTGAGACATTTACGTTAATTTTATCTTTATTTATTGTATACATACCTGTCGTACGTGCATACATATAATAATTAAAACAAGGTGTTTTGGCTTGTTTTATTTCTATGGAATTTACCGAGATATAATTAACTTAATTGGTTTCGTTCGAAATTTTATTGTTTCGGCTTTTAACCAAATTTAATCTTTGACATGGATATTTGATGGAGCATTTCATTTGATTACTTGAGGTGCTTACACATACTCTATTTCTCTCATGTCTCTCTAATTTACTAATTGCGGTTTAAATTTTATTTTTACTTCATTTGTAGAATGTTTGTTAAAATAAAAAAATATTTTAATCTGATTAAAAAAATATCTGGTGTGACTGTGCGCTTGTCACAGCAGATTTTTTGTGTCGACATGTATTTAGTTTCCAACAGTAGGGTACATTCGATTTTCAAGGTGTAAAATTTTGAAGTATGGGAAAATATTTATATTTTGTTACCATGGCAACCATTTCTTCTATCTTTTCTATGGAGTACAAGAGTAAAGTGGTCTTCAGAAGTTTAAATGGCAAATGAGAATATTTGAATTTTAATCAAAATCGTTGGAGCGAATTTTGAGAAAATCGAAAAAAACTGAAAAAGTACATCAGTAAAGTACTAGTATTCTTTGACTGATTTTGTTCAAAAGCTTTGTGTCACGTCCCATGGGAGTGCCTAGTTTAAATATAAAATATCAACATCCTAGCTCTGTTAGTTCTTGAGTTATTTTGTTCACAGACACACAGACAGAACATATTGAGAAAACCACTTTTTTGGATTTCGGGGACCTCAAAACGTGTATAGCCGTCAAAATCTCGACATCGAATTTTTGACATGAATCCAATAATTTCTCTATAGAGATAAGAGAAAGTAATAAGAATAAATGGACGTCTAAATCAGAAAGCTATAGAAAGCACATCGTGATTGGCTTCTGATGGTATTTAGCCCCGACGATTTAACTGGTAGCTAAAATCATTTGAAAAAAAAAAAAAAAAAAAAAAAATTAATAGTTATTATACTGGAATTATAAAGATTTCTCCTCTTGTGGTTGCTTACACAAAGGGTTCGCTTTCCTATCCAAGTGACAAAAATTTGTTTCAATTTAAAAAAGGTATATTGTCATCATCAGATTGCCTGGGATCAGGTCCCACACTCTCTGGATTTATTAAAAACTCCAACCCTTTCGACCTCGAGTTGGTGCAATTTTGAACTATTAAACATTCCTACTCAAACCAGGCCAGTAAAATGTTTATAGTTTTTTTTTTTTAAATTGACGAACTAAAATTAGTTTTTTGTTGATTTTTTTTGCAGATAAGGAATATTGGTACGAAGCAGCGCGATCAGCTTTGCGTCGTCGCCTTCAACAACACGTGACGGGTTCGTTACCCGGAGGTTCGACACCGCGTTCCGCGCTTTCTGCTAGGAATGTAATTGTACTTGTTGGTGATGGATTGGGTGTAGCTACAGCTACAGCTGCCAGAATCTTACGAGGCCAACGCCAGGGGCGACATGGAGAAGATGCCCAACTAGCATGGGATAAGTTTCCTGCTGTCGCCCTTGCTAAGGTACTTATTAATGCTCGGTTCTCATTTCTACACATCTATCTATCTATATAATTGTCCGACACTAATCGTCAAAATTTTTTGCTTTGTCCTTAAAAAAAAAGAAATAAATCTCACTTACGGAAATAATAGATAATTATATTTCTACACATTCGTGATAAATATATGATCTTTTTTAATCTGACTAATATACTGTAATTTATTTAATACTAGCTGCGGTAGGGTTGCCTTCGGCAACCCTACCCCGCTAGCCCTGGCGGGCGGCGTCTCGGGATATGACTAAGAGTTGTCCAGATAAATGTATTTTAATTAATTATGAAAAAGAGTTTTTATTTTTTATTTTAAATATTTTTCAATTATTTACACCCTAAGGAAGCGTAATTTTAAATTTTATTAAAAACGAATGAAAAATAAATTTCAGGGGGGGGGGGTCAGGGGGGTGTTTGAACTTTCTGATGTCTAAAATACCATTTTTCAATTATTTACACCCTAAGAAAGCGTCATTTTAAATTTTATTAAAATCGAATGAAAAATAAATTTCAGGGGGGGGTCAGGGGGTGATTGAACTTTCTGATGTCTAAAATACGATTTTTCAATTATTTACACCCTAAGGAAGCGTAATTTTAAATTTTATTAAAAACGAATGAAAAATAAATTTCGGGGGGGGGGGGGTCAGGGGGGTGTTTGAACTTTCTGATGTCTAAAATACCATTTTTCAATTATTTACACCCTAAGAAAGCGTCATTTTAAATTTTATTAAAATCGAATGAAAAATAAATTTCAGGGGGGGGTCAGGGGGGTGATTGAACTTTCTGATGTCTAAAATACCATTTTTCAATTATTTACACCCTAAGAAAGCGTCATTTTAAATTTTATTAAAATCGAATGAAAAATAAATTTCAGGGGGGGGTCAGGGGGGTGATTGAACTTTCTGATGTCTAAAATACCATTTTTCAATTATTTACACCCTAAGAAAGCAACATTTTAAATTTTATTAAAATCGAATGAAAAATAAATTTCAGGGGGGGGTCAGGGGGGTGATTGAACTTTCTGATGTCTAAAATACCATTTTTCAATTATTTACACCCTAAGAAAGCGTCATTTTAAATTTTATTAAAATCGAATGAAAAATAAATTTCAGGGGGGGTCAGGGGGGTGATTGAACTTTCTGATGTCTAAAATACCATTTTTCAATTATTTACACCCTAAGAAAGCGTCATTTTAAATTTTATTAAAATCGAATGAAAAATAAATTTTAGGGGGGTCAGGGGGGTGATTGGACTTTCTGAGGTCTAAAATACCATTTTTCAATTATTTACACCCTAAGAAAGCCACATTTTAAATTTTATTAAAATCGAATGAAAAATTAAAAAAATAAAATTTTAGGGGGGGGGGGGGGCGCAGATCGGAAAAATCTTTTCAAATGTCGAATTGTTAGGGGGGAGGAAGAGTTTTTATTTTTCATTTTAAAGATTTGATAAATATATTTTTCATAAAGCGAGTTAGATCCTGTTTTCCAATGCTTTGCTATGGGGTAATTGATAACCCCCAAAAAGGGGGGTTCCCTACCCCTAATTCGATATAATGATAGCCTAAAACCACCCCCGGAAAATTCCCTACCCATTAAAAAAAACTCCATGAAAATCGGTCCAGTAGTTTCGGAGTCTATGCGTTACAAACAGACAGACAGACAGACAGACAGACAGACAGAGATTGTCTTTTATATTATTAAAAGATAGAAGTATAGATGAAATATTATATACATTTCTAAATATATTTAACCAGGGACGGATTAATACAATTATGAGGGTGGGGGCGGTTTTTTTTTTTTTTTTTTAGGTTTTTTCGGCATGGGAGGCAATTTAGAACCCGTCCCTATTTATTTAAATTGATTGGTAGCCAATTCAATTTAAATAAATTTGTGTCGCATGGGACAGGATGCGAATCGGTGGGGGCGGTTGGTTGGAAGATTCAATTTACAGGAAGGCCTCTCTGGGGGATGAAAATTTTTTAAATAATACCTTCAAATACTAGCACCGTTAAGGTGATTTGAGACTTAAAATTGATAATTTAAAATAAATGTATAAATATATATTAGACAAAAAATATTTTTATTATAATGATTTTTTGGCACCACCTGCCTTTTTGTGCCAGACAAAAAATAATAATTTCTTTATATGACTAGTTTTTAAAACTTTTTCAATTTTTTCTCGGAGGGGGCGCTCGCCTCCCCCCTCCTTTAATCCGTCCCTGTATTTAACACATATCCATATAATTTTAATAAATAATTACAATTTCAATAAAACAAAGACAAAAATATCGTTTTAAATTTGTAGATCAAATCAACATAATTTCGATATGTTTCATTGGATATTAATTAAAAATTTTCTTTTTATAAGGATTTCCAATAAAATAGACAGAGAAAAACTGAAATAGAAAGATATTTTAAAATATTAAAAATTTGACTTTAATAAAAAAATGTCGACATTTTTGTCTTCTTTTCTTTTTTAATTGTAATTACGTATTTATTAAAATGATATAGAATTGTGTTTTTACTTAGAAATGTTTGAAATATTACATATCAAATGTTGAAAAAATTAGAGTACCATTAAGATAGATTAAAACAGATACAAAAATTTATATTTTTATTGACGCGCAGTGTATTTACTCTAGCTAAACAAATTAATTGTTTGTGTACACTCTAGTTATTTTAGCTCTAGCTAGAGCACCTTAAAGTGGACCTACAGTTAAGTCTAAGTAGACAGCTCTATTAAGTGTGTATTACTATAGACCATTTCTAAATCTAGCAAAAAAAATCTACAGTTTACACGTACAACACCATTAGAGTTTGTTTTTATTTTTATTTATATAGCAAGCCCGAGAAGGTACCAGGAGGCTGAAGGCCTCGGGGCAAAACTGATGCAATCGTCTATATAGTAGGCCTATAGTATAATTTCACAACCATCAGAGTAGACTTATCCCACGAACAGCCGATTGTTTATTTAATCGGATTCTCTTCAGTCTTACTTAAACAAGAACAAACAAAGTTACAAAAGTTTCCAGTAAATTTAAAAAAAAATCTTGTGTGACTGGCGCACTGCACACAACTTTCTCTTACCTTCGGTAATCGAAAGTTATGTTCTGTGCTTGTCACACCAGATTTTTTGTGTCGACATATATTTAGTTCCCGACAGTACGGAACATATGAATTCAGACAGGGGCGTATATAAGGGGGGCCGGGGGGCCGGCCCCCCCCGAAATTTTCCAAAAACCTATACATATATAGGGATATACAGACATCAGCGCAAAAAATTTTTCCGCAGGATGGAAAACTTTGGTTCCGCAAAAGAACAAATGTTCCGCCAAAAATTTCTTGTGAAAAAAATGTAGTTTCTTAAAAAAAAATTTTCCTCAGAAAAATTTTTGAGTTCGGGCCCCCCCCGAAAAAAATTTCTATATACCCCCCTGAATTCAGATGTAAATTTTTTTTTTAAAAGACAATCTAAAAATTAATTGATTTTTGAATTTAAAAAAAAATCGTTGGAGCAAATTTTGAGAAAATCGAAAAAACTGAAAAAGTACCTCAGTAAAGTACTAGTACTCTTTGGCCGATTTTGATTAAAAGCTTATTTTTCCGGTCCCGGGCGGTGTTTAACTTAAATATAAAATTTCAACCTCGTAGCTCAATTCCTTCATGCTTAAAATTGAACACACACACACAGACAGACCATATCGCGAAAACCACTTTTTTGGATTCAGGGGACCTCAAAACGTGAAGATCCATCAAAATCTCGACATCGAATTTTTTACATGAATCCAATACTTTCTCTCTATATATATATTACATATATACATAAATAAGAGAAAGTAAAAATTAAATATTTATCTCTTACAGAAGAAAAAGGGTTTAGGGAGTGAAGAAAAATTACGAATCATATTTGGTTCGAAGAAACAAATAAAAACTGTCTCAAGTTCCTACTGAAGAGAAGGAAAATGTCTGATATATCATAGATAATGTTATTTTAAATTTAAAAAAATATCTAAATAAGCCGTCTCATCATTTATAATTTATTATCTTTAAAAAAAATCTAGTTGACTGCACATCCATCGAAAAACGATGAAAATATTATTAATATATCGAATTCCCTCTTATCTTGTCATCTTTTTTCTCTTCTCTTTGTAGTTCTACATAAACAGAAACAAAAAACAATAAGAAGCAAAAACTATTATTTATTTATATAGTAAAGAGCACTTAAAAATTAATTGCTTTGTATTTTAATCAAAATCGTAGAGCGATCGAAAAAATACTAAACGAAAAAATACTAAAAAAAAGTACATCAGTAAAATACTAATCCCTTTAGGCCAATTCTGTTCAAAAATTTAGTGTTACGTGCCAGGGGGGTGCCTAATTTAAATAAAAAATTTCAACCTACTAGCTCTTTTTGGTCTTGAGATATTTTGTAGACACACAGACGCACTGGACCCACTATTTTCGACTCAGGGGGGGGGGGGGATAGCTCTATGCATCAATCTCGACATCGAATTTTTGACATGAATAAAATAATTTATATACCTATATTAAAAAATAAAAAGTAATAAAAAATAATGGAAAAGCTAAATTGATTGGTAAGTTAACAAACTATTAAAGATAAGAAATTCTCAGGTGCGTGTTTTTAAGCGAAAAAAAAATATATTGGCCTATAATCCAAATATAAAAAAAATATCTATAAATACACTTGTAGTCTTTATGAGAGAGCCATACTTGAATTTTTCTTATATAAATTTTTAATCGGAGAATGAATAAATGAAATGAGATTTTTTTTAAAGAATAAAAGTAAAAGAACTCTAAAGGTCAGACAGAGGCTTTTTGAAAAAAAGCTTACATCGAATTAAACATGATGTGTATTAATTAATAAAAAGATATCAGGAAAATAAGAATTTTAATTTTATTTTAGCAGATAAAATTGTTGATTGATTGTTGTGCTTGTTATCAGAGGGAAATTTTTTTTTTTTTTTTAACTTGTTAGTTGCCCCCGAGTTTGGCGTAGTAGGTAGCGTGCCTACCTCCTATACCAAACGTCGCGGGTTCGGACCCAGGCAGTCCGATGATTTTATTTAAGCCATTTGGACACCAGATGGCTTAAATAGAAATGCCTGACCCCACAATATATATATTATACTTACAACGGTTATCGTCAAAGTCTTAAATGGCCTAAGTTGCCGAAAAGACTGTGTGAATGTGTGTGTGAGTGTGAGTGTGAATGAGAAAAAAGTGTGAATGTTTTTTTTACAAAAAAAAAAAAAAAAAAAAAAAAAAAAACTTATTAGTTGCCCATTTTTATTTATTTAAATATTTTTCTCCAATGCAAATAGCTTTTATTCAGACGAATATTTAAAAAAAAAAAAAAAAAAACCAACTTATTGAATGGAAGTTTTGCCGTGGCGAAATAAAATAGGGCTTTTGTCTCAAACTGAATGAACTTTGTACACAATACGCTGACAAGCGGCATGTTTAGTTCTTGTATTGTGACCCCCTCTCCTTTCTCGGCAAACGGAAATGGAGCAATGAAATTATGTAATAGCCACGACAAAGAAAACCTTTTTATTTTCATAATTTTACAATGATCATTTCATTATTATAAAGTCTTTTATTATATAATTGTTCCAAATGAATTATTGTTTAAACTTGTTTTAACACTTTTCTTTTCATGATTAAAAAATTTCGTGGTGTATCTGTCAAATCTTGGGTATAACTAAAGAATTTAGTAAATGTTTACAGCTGAGAATTGCAAATTAGGTAGATCTATCCACGTCTTATTCTCGCGGTGCGGGGTCGGCGAACCTAACTCTTTCCCTTCATTCCCCTTTGCGACTGGAAAGGATAAAACAGGCCAGCCCATCACACGGTCTGATGACTGTTGAAAATATAGAAGGAAGAAACAGAAATATAAAGAAAAGAAGGAATGTCTGCCCCAGCTTGGGCAGCTCGTGGTTGCCATCCAGTGTACCCTCAAGATGTGGGCCCCTGAGCTAGCAGATTATGTAGACAAGGAGAGAGAAAAAACAGCCTTTTCTTCACTTTCACAACTTCACGGGCCCTCAATCTAAATATGTTCTTGCATGCCAATAATTTTAGTTGCCCGTGACAAGTGGCTCAGAGAGAAGACATTAGCTTCTTGTGCCTAGGCAATCGGGTTAGTTCACTAACTAGAAAGCAGGAAGAGGAGTTAGAGATAGGAAATAATGTAACTTCACGGGGTGCCGGTAGATGGCTACGGCCAGAGGCCGGTTGGGTATGAGGTGTGTGTCTTCGTGCACGAAAGCACCTAGGGTAAATAAACGGGGATCCCGATAGGAATTTCAAATAATAATAATAATAATCACCCACTCATACGGTATTTTTTTTTAATGACCTCTTCTGATAATATATGAATAAATCTAAGAAAACAAAAAGTCTAAGGAAGTTGTGAAGAAATGTCAACACAGTTTTAACAATAGGCTAGATAGCAAAGGAACCAAGTATTTATTTCCTTTCTTTCCTTTGTTCCAACCTGGCTGCCACCCATCCAAAACAAGCATATAAATCATACCCCTGCGGGGGTCATCTTTTTCAATTATGATATTGTATTTCTTTCACTCTAGTAAATTCCAGCTTATTTTGCCATTTTGAAGTTTTTACTATAAATTAATATACCATATAATAGAAGGGAAGATAATATTTTTCTAAATAATTCGAAAGGATATTAATTTCAAATAAATTAAATGAAAAAAAAAAAAACAAAAAAATATCGACCTCGAATTTTTGACATGATCACAATAGTTTCTTACTATATATTACATATATAAGTAAGAGAGAGTAAAAAACGAAATTTTTTTTGTTTGAAGATTTTAAATAAACCGGACAGCTGAGTTTATTTCTTTTATAGATGATTCAAGCCAGGGCTAAGGCTAACATTTCAATCAAATTCCAGAGCTGTGCTAGAGAATGTGGAGCCTTGAGCTTAGGCAACCATAATGCTTGGCCGACGGAAATGTCTTAAAATAGCTTTTTCGCCTAGCGCTTTCGCCTTAAATTTTAACTCTTGAAATTTTTTTCCCGGATGGAAACTGGAATAACCGAAACAAATGGAATTTTTATAAAAACTTAGAAAATTACGAGTATTAACAGTAACTGGTTTTGTATTGATAACTTGTCTTGTTTTTTGAAATTAATATGCATAATAAATAAATCATATTTACCTAAATTTATAAGTAAAATATTACCAAAGTTTTTGGCGCATTTAATATAATTTATTAGAAAAGTTCTTTGTTTATATATTTATATATGAAAATATATGTATTTTATAAAATTTATTAAATAAATATTGCCAGAAATTTAGAAATATTTGCCATAAGCTTTTTTCTAACCCTCAATCTGTTGTGTCTGATTTGGTTTAGTTTTCATTTTAAAACTACAAATACCTCTGTAATAAAGCAACGAGAAAAAGAGAAATTCATCTTACACTCTGAATTTAATATAAAAAAAAACTAAATTTTTCTTTTAACAAATAAATATGTCTATTAAAAAAATTTCAATTCTACCTGTAAATTAGATTTATAGTTAAAAAAAAATATATATATAATGCTGATAAACAATCTTTATGTGATATAATTTAAGAAGTTATGACACTATAAAAAGACCATTAACCCATTTCTTCCCGGCGTTGCGTATACGCAACACCAAGTTTAACTTCATAAAATGCAGTCAAAATGAAGTTTTTATGCAAAAGTCATCATTCATTTATTAAAAGGCATTCATAAGCTTTCTTTCTATGTATTTACATTTCAAAATAAGTGCAACACTCCGTGAAAAAAAATTAATTACTGAACACCTGTTTTTATCAATATTTTTCAATAATTTTTTTCAAGTACTAAAATATATTTAATTCAACTTTTATGTACATATTCCAGAATGTTATAGATGTGGAATACACATATATTTTTTTTCTAAAATATATTAGACCTATGACACAGTAGCGAATGATATATTTATCCGTTGCGCTGACGCAACGTTGGGAGTTCCCCGGCTCGGTTTTTAGTAGTAACATCGTATTATAATATCCTTCTATGACTTTCGTATTTTATTTTATTATTATTATTGTTTTATTATTTGTTCTATTTTTCAATTATTGAACATAGAAATGTCTTTCTACAAAAAGAAACACAAACAGCTGAGAAAATTATAGCTATTTTTGAGGAATTAGAGGGAGAAGAAGCCATTTATGTAGTCATCATAACTCCTAAAGTAGATAAACTAACTGATGAAGAAATAGAAGATGGACTTATGATTATCAATGACGGGGGTGAATAATTACAGTACATATAGTGCTACATATAAAATTTATGCCAGTATAGGCGACAAAACAGATATATCAGTACCTGAAACTACTAATTTCTGATGAACCACACTAGGAAAAAATGTATCCTATAACAAAGGGGCCGAAGTGTGTCCCAACTAACAGGTATACTCCTAAAAACTGTAAAGTCAGATGTGTCTAAGAAATAAAAAATAAATTTGGGAATTTGACACGCTTACAATTGTTTGAACATTTCTTAGACGAAATAGTGGAGGATATAGTAGAGTTTTGAATAAACTATGCTCAAACTAAAATAACCTGACATTTGTAATTTCAATAAGAACATTAAGAGAGAACAGAACTCTCCATATTATAATCCGCGATGAAGAAAATGCGCAGACGAGATGCAAAATTTGCAAAATCCAGATGATCTACATATGCAAAAAATATCAGTTTCACCTTCATTCACATTTTTTTTTAAATTTTATGAGTAATAGAATCAATCTTGTTCAGTTTTTTCATACAATCATGAATATTTAACATTTTGAGCAAAGAAAAGTAGGTGATTGAAATAAAAAAAAAAAATTATTTTTTACCAGGAAACTCCCAACGTTGCGTGAGCGCAACGTCATGTTATGTCAAAATGACAACACATACTGCTAATTTTTAATATTTATCATCTTATTTGAATTACTTTTAAGTGGAATTGATGACAAAATAAAATATTTTTTCAAAATTTCTATTGTCGGGAAGATATGGGTTAAGTTCATCTTAAAAGAAATAAGAGTTTTAATTAAAAATAAAATTAAAAAAACTGAGATTCACCTGTTCATTTAGAAAAAATACTTCAGGCCCCTAAATATAATAAGAACACATTAATGTCGGCGATTATTAAATTTATTTAATAATTTCTAAGCCTATAATAAAAAGTTGTATTGAATATAATATCCCCCCCCCTCCCCTAGTAATAGTTGATTATTTGAGATTATTTACCAAAATGCTCCACGTATTTGCCTGTTTCTTGTGCGTGTGTGTGTTCTTTCTTTTCAAATTTCTATTTCAATGGAAAAGGCGTTATTGCTATTCAAAGATTATCATTTGACACGTTATTTATGGGATGTTACATCAGAGGAGTATAAAAACCGAAATAAAACCTGATAAATTTAACAAGACTGTGAGTTTGTTAAATATTTCTATGACTCAGTTAAAGTCCGAGTCGAGGAATTTTGAATACAAATATCTTAGTCAAATGTAGGGCTATAGATCTCGAAAAATATTTAATTAAAACCTGATATTTTAATTTTCCGATGAGAGTTAATCCATATATGGATATGCATAAAGGAACAAATCGCCATTTCGAAAGTAAAATAAGACTGCCAACTTGTAGGAAAAAAGAAAATAAACCTCTTTATTTAAATCACAACATTATTACTCTGTGCATTTTTTTTTGTTTAAAACAAGAAAAAAGTCATTGCCATGGTTTTGTTTACTATTGTTTACAATCTCAGATTTAAGTTAATGGCGCAAGGTTCCTTCGTGCATAACATCGTCCAACGACCTACTAAAACGTTCTTAATCCACCAATGTTTAGGTCTTATTTTTACTTTTTTGTTTCGTGCAAAAAAAAAAAAAAATACTTGCACAGTAGAGGTGGCACAAGACGCTTGTCATAATGTCTTGGAACCAAGAGTACGCGGGACAAATTGTATAAACCAACTTCAGAATTTTTCATACCTGAATATAGATAGTTGCGCGATTTTGTCTACTAGTATACAGTACTAGCTAGTCAAAATACCTTTTTATCCAGTCTCTTCGAGTATTTCAAGTCCTTTTAAAATCTTAAATTTAATTTCTTATATTAAATACTAATATAAAATTTATTCAAATTATATCGCTGGCCTATAGGATTTTTTTTTTATTAAGGTCTCTTTCGACATCGGATGCCATTTAGACCGCGTCTCTATTTGTTTCAATTGGATTGGTACCCAATCAAATTGAAATAAATTTTCGCATGCGACGAGATGCGAACCCGCGATCCTTAGTACAAATGGCCAGCACGCTATTATAGAATTTAAGAAAGCTTAATTAATATTTTTTCATCTTTTAAATTCAATTAAAATTTAGATGCGAGTTGCGATTAATTATCCAAAGTAAATGCCATATCGATTTTGTTTATATCAAAAACAAAAAAAAGAAAAAAAAATACAGAAAAAAAATGAAAAGCGAACGGGATTAAATCAAATTAAAATTACACATGCTAAATTTGTTTATCATTCCACAATTGTTTTAGAAATTCGATCGTGTATGAGAGAGAGAGGTGGAGTGGGAAGGGGGTTGTATTTGAAAAACAGCAACGTATAAAATATTTAAAAACTAATATTTAAATTGAGTTATTAATATATCTTTATTAATTAAAATCTAAATGAGAATGGGTCTGTCTACTGGGATTCATCCACTCACCTCTTACGTGTGTATGTATGAATATAATAAACAACAAAATAATTGATTTGGGATTTATATCTATTCCCATTTTGGTGGAAGTGGAAAATTAAATTTTATCTCATTAAAAAGTTTTTTTTTTTATTAAATAGGGATTGATATGATAAAAAGAGAGGGTAAATGAAAATCTCCCGAGGGGTGGTGTCAAAATGTTTTCTGGTTTATTATTATCATTATATTGAAACCGTTTTAAAAAGAGATAAATTATATTATTTGGCATTTTAAATGGATGATTTACAGGTGATATTCTTAGACCACCTACTTATTATGAAAAGAAAGTTTTACTTTTATAATCCCGTGGGAATTACTCGTTTATTAATATAAGAGGAAAAGCATGTCATTTTATTGGAGCCAAGGATTTTGAAGAATAAAAAATCTGGAGTGACTAGTCACACAGATTATGAATTTTAATCATAAATCGTTAGAGAGATTTTTGAGAAAATTGAAAAAAATACTAGTAGGCCTACTTTTTGGTCGATTTTGTTCAAAAACTTATTTTCACGCCTCAAGGAGGTTCCTAACTTAATTATAAAATTTCAACTTCGTAGTTCAATTCCTTCTTGTCGCTCAGGGGCCCACATCTTGTGGGTACGTGGATGGCGACCACGAGCTACCCGAGCTGGGACAGGCAGTCCTGTTCTTTATATGTCTGTCTCTTCCTTCCTCTTTTCAACAGGCGTCAGACCGTGCGACGGGCCGGCCTGTCCTATTTCTTCCGGTTGCAAAAACACATGATAGGTTTGGAGGGAAAAAGGAGGTCCGCCGACCCCGCATCGCGGGAATAAGGCGAGGACTGAAGAAGAAGAAGAAGAGTTCAATTCCTTCTTGTTTAATTTTGAGCACACCCAAACAGAAAGACCATTTTGAGGAACAGAGGGCATCAAAACGTGAATTTCTATCAAAGTTTCGACATCAAATTTTTGAAATGAATTTTCCCTCTATATATTAACATATCGCCTGCTGAGAATCATACATAGTGGCGAACGTCCAAAAATTCAATTTTTTTTTTTTTCATTTTCACTATGATTCTCAGCAGACGATATATAGTCAAGAGAAAGCAAAAACAATCTGTAGTGTCTTTAAGGATTTTACAAAACAAAAGGCGAAATTAATAAAATATAAGCTTAGTAGCATTCCATAAATATAATCTAATTTGTTTCAGGTGATAAACGAAATAAAATTTGTCTGATTAAATATAAATTTTGGTTGGGGAATGGGGGCGGAACGAGAACTTCCTAGTGAAAAACTTTCTTCCAACTACCCCTGGACAGTAACGTAGCCAGGATTTCGGATAGGGGTTGCCCAAAACTCTGGCAACCATCCCACCTCCTCCCCAACCCTCAAACTCTTTAACTAGTAAAACTTTTTTATTAGGTAAAATAAGAATTATAAATAAAATAATGACTTCTCCCTCAAGATATTCAAAAATGAGTAATTTTACTTTCTCTTACCCTATACATGAAATATATACTGTATATAGAGAAAGTATTTATTTTTGCGAGGGCTTTGAAACCCCCCTTGGGCGCCATTAAGGTTCCTGGTATTATATTCTCATATCATCTTAGTCCTGTGATTAATTACTTAGAACCAAAATAAGTAAAAACAAATTCATCATATGTTTCAAGTGTTGATTATTATTATTTTTTTTTTTTCAAAAGAAATTTAAGTGTAATTATATTTTTTAAACATATAACCTAGTGTATAATTTGTATATTTAATTCTTCTTTTTTTATTATTCATGTTTTTTTTACAAAGTGTTCTTCATAGTTATTTATTTGTAATAGTTTCTTTTTATATTAATGATCTTTTATACGATCTAGCTATGAGCTGATTTATGTATGCTAGAGAAGGACCAATGATAATAATTCTATTATTGAAGAGAATAAATTTTCTTAAATTTACTATTATAAATTTCAAAATATAAATGATGTCTTTATGACTTTTGGGACACCTTATAATATAACACGCTAAGGTTAAGTAAAGGAGAATATCCCTTGGGGTAAAATTAGTCATTCTTGGTCCTGTTTATATTATGCATAGTATATAAACGGAAATGTTAATTAAAATTAAAAACAACTATGTGGAAAGGAAATTCTTGAACAATGGTTGGCATTTGCCACCACAAATTAATATTACCTATGTGTGCGCTAGTCCAACGATAACTTAATTGCTGACAAATAAAGTTATTAACCTTAATTGTTGTTAAATTAGTGTCTGGTTAGTACCTCTAAATTTAGATAATGATAAAGGACACCCCCCGCTTTGCTTTGTTTAATATATAGTAATTATCAGAATACAAAAATTTGTAATTATTTAAATCTCCAGGGGTCGTAGCTAATCCCAATGAATGCTTTGTGAAAAAAGGAAATGATTAATTACTTTTTTTAATATGTTTTTAGGGTTCTCTGGTTATATTGGAGTAATAATTATAAATATGAATTATTGATTAAGAATATGTCAAAATTTACAAACATAATTTTTTTTACATATATGTTTGTTAATGAAAAATTTAATAATATTATATTACTATTCATATCTTTGATTAAAATTTAAAAAATCTGGTGTAACTGGTAGCACAGCACACAACTTTCTCTTACTTTCGATAATTGAAAGCTGTGTTCTGTACCACCAGGGCGCGGGCTTTTATAGTGTTTGTAGTTATTTATTTTATTTTATACCACAACAGCACTGACTCAGGCAAAGTAAAATTTCAGACTCTGACACCTCTTAAATTTTCCGGCACCGGTACTCGAACCCTGCTTTCTAACACTAGATTTTTAGTGTTGACATATATTCCGTCAGTAGATTAGAATTTAAGTTACGACCGGGAAGGAAAAGAACAGGCCGGCCCATCGCACGGTCTGACGCCTGTTGAAAATATAGAAGAGAAGAGGCTGACATGCAAAGAAGGGAAGTACTATCAGTCCCAGCTAGGGCAGCTCGTGGTCGTCATCCACGTACGCACAAGGTGTGGGCCCCTGAGCTATCTGGTGCTCTACATTATTTGCAAATATTTCTAACCTTCAAACCATCTTCAGTACTTTAATAATGTTGTAAAAAATCATTAAACAGACTGAGGACGTCATGTTGGCTGAAATATTTGCTTAAAATAGGCTGAAATAAAAGAAATGTTTATAACTTCTTATCTAACAAACATTGCATCTGCATATTGCTAACTCACATTTTATTACTTTGAATACTATCGTTATTAATGAATACTTTCTTTTGAAATAAATTTATAAATACTTATATTCTAATATAATAATAATTATCAGATATACATAAGCCTATTATTAAAGGAGAGAGTTATGCGTGTAGGTGTGAGAAAGAGAGGTGAAAGACACGTGTTGCATATTGCATGGTGCATATTAAACTCAAGGACCAGAGGGAGGCAACTTAGGTCGAATATGCAAGTAGACAACGGTCGGCTGGCGGAAACTCACCTTGTAAATAGCAATCGCATATATATATATATATATATATATACGTGGGGTTGCACGCATGCATTGAACATTGAACATGGTCATGTAAACAAATCATGTCCGTCCGCCACGGTTGGCCGCAAGCCGACATCATTGAGGAGAGGGGAGGAGAATGGGGGAATATAACTCCACAAATGATTTATATATTGAAATTAGATATGTTATTATTATTGCATAGAGAAGGGACAATATATATATTGACTGCTTTTGCTTTATTATTATTTTGTGATTAGCATTAATTATTACTGTTAAGTGTTAAGAGATAATTAAAATTTCTCTCATTCTTTTCTTTTAATTTCTCATTAAATTATTAGAGTAAAAATCAAAGAGCCCTGTTTTTTTTTTTTTTTTAAAGAGGGGGGCTTCTTGACCATCATCAATGGCTTGGCCCTGATGATGGTCCTATATGTGACCGAAACGTTGGCCCTGGCACTTTATGTTAAATAAAAATTATTAGGGGTAAATCACTTGGGATTTCCTGAACCTTATATTGTATTATCAGCTATAGACCTCAATTAAATTAAATTATTAATCATATAGTCTATATTATATCATCATACTATAATATAAAGCGCTAGTGGCTTACTTCCTGTCTCTGTGCGTATCAGGGCGCTGATTGGCTAGAGTTACTGGAGCGTGAGAGGGAAATTTAAAATTTAAGTCAGAGAGTGAAATTTGAAACCTTCTGCGAGAAATTGCAAAATTTATAAACAGTGAGCAAGAATAAATTTGATGCATTTGCTCGCCGAAGGCGCCAGTGGTAAAGAGAATTTTTATGACATTAAAAATATTCATAAATGGTCGGACTAAGCCGAGATAACATCTTTGCCCACTAATCAAAGAAATAAGCTTAATTGTAGTATACAGAACAGAATTTTATTAATTTAATTAATAATCTAAACAAACCAATGAATCTCTTTTTTGATTTTTTCTGTTCAAATGTTCAAATTTAAATAATTTTTTAGCAAATTGAGATACAAATATAATAGTATACAGTCGACTCTCGATATTTCGAAATTCAAGGGACTACAAGAAAAATTCGATTTTTCGAGACTTTCAATTATCAAGAAGTTTGAATTACCAAGAGGAAAGAAAAAAAATTCGAATTCTTAAGAATATTTTATTATATTTTTGAAAATATGTATGATTTTCCTTAAATTTTATATATAGGCTCAATTAAAAAAGTAAAAATAATGATAATAATAATTTTCTCTTTATTCTTCAGAATTGTAGACAGTAGTTGATCGTGGATTAATGAAAGCTTTGGCGATATCATTTTTTTCGAACTAACTTCTAAGGTCACAATAATTTTACACAGTAAGAGAGACATACTTATTTCTTGAAAATGAGGTGTAAACATGCTAGGAAAAATTCGAATTATAAAGAGTTCGATATATAAAAAAAAAAAACGACTCTCCCTCTCTTGTTATAAAAAGGATTTCGAATTATCGAGCGTATCATAATACACAGCATTTTTTCGGTTTACCGAAGTTGACAACTAAACAGTTCAAATTATCAAAAAATTCGAATTATTGACTGTATAATATTTTTAAGACCTTTTAAATTTATAAAGATCTAATTCAACATTAATTTATTATAAGAGGAGTGTAATGCAATCATGACAGTTGGAATGGCTTCAAACCCAGACTTTGATAGCCGAAATTCTTTTTAAGACAAATAGCAAATGGAAAGTCAAGAAGAAGTGAAGAATCAAAGTTAAAATACGAGGTTGATGTTAACCAAAAACTTTTGTACTTTACTTCAAGTTTATATATGCGAAATTTCAAAACAAATGAATAGTTTTTAATTTTTCATTGACGAAAAAAATTATCACAGACATAGACATATCACTTAAGGATTTTTCATCTATTTACGTATTGATCTTGGTTTTTTTTTTTAGAACCGAGAATGCCCTTCATTCGGTACTAAAAATGGTGGTTTTGAATTTTTTTTTCATCTTTTTTAACTACTAATTATAATTTTATTTTCAGTGTGTTTTGGTAAATCAAAATTTTAAATAGACTTTTAATTTTTTAATGCAACCAGATGAAATAAAAATGAATTATTTTTCATTTCAAAAAATAATAGGATATAATTTGCATATTGGGGAAATTATAATTTCCTTTTAAATAAAATATCACTATTTGTTGTACGTTACGGGCTATTGTCGTGCAGCAATTCAATCTGTATTTAAATGAATTTCATTTCACAACTTATCTAAATAACTTGATCAGATGATGAATAAGCGACATAAAATATTTCAATTTTTTCCGATATATACAGTACATTTTATTGATTTTCCTTCAATATTTGTTTTTAATTAATCCCTCTTTTTTCTCTCTCTTTCGCCCATCAACCAACCTTCTCAAAATCAATATCTATTTAATTATTTTAAATTAATTCCTTTGTCTTCTTGTCAATTCTTGATATAAAAATTAAATATTCCATCCTTTTATAAAAGTATTAAGAAAATAGAAAAATTTTAAATATTGAATGGAGATACATGGAAAATTCAGATATAGGTACCAAAAAAGTTTGAAAACTTCTGGTTTACAAGCTATTTAATGTATTTAATAGTACTAAGCATATGATGAAATTTTTTGCATGACAATAAAATAAAATAGGGTTTTAGCTTTGAATGAACGATAACTTGAAGCAGAGTTTCTCATCCTTTTGTGGGCATCTGCATTTACATAATTTAAAATTTTTAACAAAAAAGTCTACTTTATATTTAAGCCATTTAGATACCGAAATTTCAAAATTTCTGGAAAAACTTTTTAGACAAAGTACAATAAATCAGGTGACGTATTTACTCCAAAAGTTGATAGAAATCTACAATTTTAGTGTAAGGAGAATATACCAAATTTCATCGATCTGGCTGCTTGCGTTTTTAAGCAATCGTATTCACACACACTATTAATAATAATAATTTTATTGTTATGTAGAAAATAACAAAAATGTATCTTTTTTCGGTCAATCTTTATTTAATGAAAACAAAAGTGACGTTTCGATTATAGATTGGAATTATCAACAGACTATTTTATTTTTATGACAATTTTTTGTCATCTTCTATCCTGTTAACTCTCTAATTAGGAGATTTTTCTCTTTGATCTTGATAGTAAACCCTAATAATTTTTCTTCTTAAGAATCCTCATCGTCCCCACTTATTTATTGCCCCCCAGGTTGGCTATCACTGACTTAGAGTATATACTGGGTCAAAGTTGAATTATTAATTAATTTTAAGAGAAAAATCAATGGATGTTTTGAGTTTAAGATTTAAATTAGTTTTTATTTTTTTTTTATCTCGATATAAATAATATTTATATAGACATATTATTGTAATCTTCAAAAAATTTTACCCTATGATTCTCGATGTTAAACCTATATGAGAGGAATAATTTTTTATGTAATTATTTCCCACTAAAATTAATGCCGTCCCTGACCTCTGTTTATATTATAAAAGACTAATCTCTGTATTCACAATAAAAAAAACTGTTTATTGCTTCACATTTATATTTTTTTTTTTACTCAATTTATCATAAATTTTAAAGCTGGTTGGGACAGATTTTTTTTTATCAAAGAACTTACTAAAAGTGGAACAACTCAACCATCACAGTTTGTAGAGAAGAAAGGCCCGAACAACAAGAAGAAAGTTTATCTATTTTGTTGGCATATCCCTCTTTCCCGTTGCGCAAATGGACCATCAGGGATGTTGCATATTTGACCTAGCTCTAGAGGATTGCTGGTGGTTGCAGGTCTCTCTCTCTCTCTCTCTCTCTCCCCTGAAGCAAAGCCAAACAAGAAGGTCCATTCAATACACTGGGGGTTTGCACAAAGGGCCTTAGAGGCTCATGTTGGCATCCATTCTGATGCTTTGTCCCCTCTCCCTCTTAAAGAATCCATCCAAGAATCCGAAGATGTATCAAGGCCTCAGTTTACCAAGAATCCGGGTTGGGGCGGAGGTCTCTTTTCTTTCATACCTGCTGACTCTCTCTCTCTAGAAATCAATTAAAATGTATAATGGAAACTCAAAGTTAATCTCTGAGCCTTATTCTTATGAGAGTTTTCAATCCTTAATGATTAAAAATATAGCTTACTTATAAAATTTTTCTTTGATATTTTTAGAAGGATTCCTAATTTATATAGTTAATTTATATAGTTATATAAAATGTGTACCGATCTCGAGATTAATGGCAAACAAAAAGGAGGATAGATACATAGGGCTTATAGCTGGTAGTTCAATCAGGATTGGTAAACAGGAGAAGAAAAATCTGGTGCGACCAGTCACACCAAATTTTTTTAATATGTGTTATTTATTCATGAATGGTTAAATAAATATTGTATAAAATAAAATCTCAATTATATTTTCCATCTTTGGTTCGTTAATGCTCCTTTTTTTTCTACTTCATCATATTCTTTTTTTTTTTTTCTTTTGAACAATTCAAAGCTTAATCCATCTTTAAAAGAAAGAAGGCGTGAGATTCACTTTGCAAAGAGCTTAGGTATATTTTCCCTCGAATTATATAATAGGAAAAGATTTATTTACACTTGAATAATTTTTGGCCATTTTTTATTTCTTTTAGAGTTGCTCAATGATTCATACTAATAATTATTTTCAAATTTTTTTATAAAAAAAAGAATATTACGTTTTGTGTTATATAGTACGCGTAATTAATAATAATTAATAATTAAAGGATTTAGGATTTTTAAAATATTTAACTACTTGAAAAATTAGGTGCTTTTCAATCAAATTCGAATCACAAAAATATTACGACTTTTTCCGAAATCTGAGGCCAAATTAATTAAACTGCTTGGATTTGATAGTCAATTAGGTTTTTTAATAAATTTTTGTCGTTTTGAACAAGAAGCAAATGACTTAATTTTTCAAGTATTCTGAGAGATTTTCCAATTCTTCAAATTAAATATTATTATTAGTCCTTATGAAATGTTTAAATCCAAAATAGACCAGATCGTGACTTTTGGATATTATTATTTAAATTACTTAATAACTAAAATATACAAAAAAATTTACTCAAGTTTGAGAATTTAATTATAATTAATTTATGATCGCTGTTATTGCTTTATGACTTTGAATTGTCTTCAATCAATTCCTAAGAATAAAACTAGTGACCTAGTTTCAACAAAATACATATAGTATAAATTAAATTGTTAATATTAAAAATTTTATTATGATTTATGATCAAAAAAAAAAAAAAAACATAACTAAATTTCCAACAACCCTGACCTATGAGTAAAGCTTTTAAATTTTATTGTAAAATGAAGAAAAAACCAAGTATTTTGCAACCAGTATTTATAATGTGTATAGGCGTCGGATCTGGGGAGCAGGGTGAGGGGTAAGGGTAAGGGCACATTGCCACTCTGCAATTGCCCAGGAGCAAAAGATTATGGATGTGAAGAGGCAGAAGCAGCTAAGAACAGTGGCGTAACCAGGGGGGGGCGAGGGGGGCGCGAGCCCCCCCCCCCAGGCGCATCGGGCCCTTGGCGCCCCCCGAAACCAACATAGGCGCCCTACGGCCTCTAAGATATAGCCCACCGAATGTGATTTTATCATATTCTTTTCATCGATTGTCTTTAAAAATTGATTCTTTTCTTTTAAAATTATATTACAACTTGAATTCTACTATTTTAAATGGATTTAATTCCAAAAATAATAAATAACGTATATAGAGGATTTATAATTAAAATTTTTTTATTTTGCAGTATATAAGCCTTAATTTGATGTTTTATGGCTGTGGAGATTTACTCAGGATTCGTATAAGCCTTAATATTTAATTTTTTGAAATTCAAAATTTTTTTAACCATGAAGGAATTGAGCTATGAGACTGAAATGTTAGGGTGCGTACACACCTGCGCTCTGCTCCGCTCGCGAGCAGTTCGCGGCTCGAAGTTCGTTGCTCGTTGAAATTATTTATGTTGACGAACCTGCCAACGATCCAAAGAGATGGATCGCGGCGAGCAGCTCGCGAGCATCTCAAAACAACAACAACAAGCAGCTCGCAAGCGGAGCAGAGCGCAGGTGTGTACGCACCCTTATATTTAAGTTAAACACCCCCCGGGACCGTGAAAATAAGCTTTTAATCAAAATCGGCCAAAAAGTACTAGTATTTTACTGATGTAGTTTTTCAGTTTTATTCGATTTTCTCAAAATGAAAGGGCTTTTACCATTCTTCAGGCCCGCCCGAGATTTAGTGAATGAATAAACGAATGTCTAGCAATTTTTAAATAAAATTTCATTTGCATGCCCGACCGCCCGAACCCGTTTATTTAGACTTGCTACCCGCCCGTAATTTTTTCATGGGTAACGGGCCTACGGGCCAACCTGTACCCGTGCAGGGCTCTAATCGGGGGTTCGGATCCCAGGCAGTCCGATGATTTTATTTAAGCCATTTGGATACCAAATGTCAAAGTCAAAGTCTTATATGGCCTAAGTTGCCGAAAAGACTGTGTGCATGTGTGTGTGAGTGTGAATGGGAAAAAATTGTGTTAAAAAAAAAAATATGGGGAATGTCTTCCCCGAGACTTTCTCGTATGTTCTTTTGGAATTACGTCTGGGTGTGTGTGTGAACATGAGATTGCTTAAATACCAAAGCAGCTAGATAGATGAAATTTGGTATATGCTCCTTACACTAAAATTTTAGATTTCTATCAACTTTTGGAGTAAATACGTCACTTGGAAGTACTACTTTACCTAATATGATTTTTCAGAAATTTCGAAATTTTCAATTTCTTTGTTATATTATGATAAAATACTCAATTTTAAAAAATTTTTATCCTTTGATATTTTTCCGAAAACTGAATAGTTTTTGAAATAATCACAGAAGAAAACGACATTTTTCGTAAAAGCAAAGAAAAATCAAAACAAAATCATACAGGTGTCATTAAAAAACATGTAAATAAACAAATTCATTTGTTTCACAAATTCGCTGAGGAAATTACAGGATGCAAGAAATTTGCCCGCCGAAGGCGAGCAAGGGGGTCCAGGGGCGGAGCCCCCTGGAAAATCGGCGCCCTAGTTGAGCTTCGCCCCCCCCCCCCCCGCCCTCAAAGGCTGGTTACGCCGCTGGCCAAGAAATAATGCTCTGAATGCTTTACATGTTTACCGGAAACGTTTTGGTGCATTTATTATGCACTGTAAAAAAAATTTTAATTTTAGTATGTTTTAGTATAGTAAATTTACAAATTTTCCTTGTAAATGATAACTACCATACATTTGTATACTAAATTTACAAATATATGCATTCAAAAAATTTTTACAACCAAAAAACATTTTAAAATTACAATTCTCTTGGAAAATTAGAGTAAATATTGTAATTTTACCATACGATTTCTAATTTTACAATACAACGGCATTGTAATTTTAGAACACGGTTTGTAATTTTAGAAAAGGGTTTGTAATTTTACAAAAAGGTTTCTAATTTTACAATACAAGGGTATTGTAATTTTCCTTTTAAGTTTCTCTGAGACGCTCAACATGGTCGACTTTGTTTCGACTGCTTTTTAGCTTTCTTAATAAAGACATTTTTGGCACTATAAGGATTTATTTAAGTTATAATAATACAAAAAATAATAATATTATGATAACTTTAAGTTTATTTTTTATTTTATTATTTAGTAAAAATAGTTGACAATGAGGTCATACTTGAATGCCAAATAGCAGAGATAGAGCATTAGTTAACAGGTGATTCGATGGTCAAATGGGCTAGGCAGCAAGACTTCTACAAAAAGGTCAGTGTTCAAATCCTGGAGGAATTTTTCATTAAATAAAAATATTTATTTCACTCCATTCAGGTAGAGACGTCCCCTAAAGGTCAATAACCTATGGGTCCAGTCGTTAAATTTTTTTTCTTTTTTCTAAATATTAGTAAAATTACAAACATTTGGATTGTAAAATTGCTAAATATTTGTAAAATTACCAGACATTTGGATTGTAAAATTGCTAAATATTAGTAAAATTACCAAATTTGGACTCGAAATTGCTAAATATTGGTAAAATTATCAGACATTTGGACTCGAAAATTGCTAAATATTAGTAAAATTACCACACATTTGTAAACGATTTTTGCAAAGAGTTTTGTAAAAATATAATTCAACTGTATAGTAAATTTAGTATCTATTGGTCTTGGAAATTTGCTTACAACAAAAAAATTGTAAAATCATCGAAATTTTTTTTACAGTGTGCTCTATCTTCAGCCCCTAAATTTATGTACGAATAGAGATCGATTTATAAATAATAAACTATTTTGCATGTATATAATGATTTAATATTTCATAATAGCCTAAACTTGATTAATTAGACTACTTGTTTATACCAATTCTGAACGACATAAACATCAATTAAGGGATTGAAGATGGAGCATAATAAATGCACCGAAATGTTTCCAGCTAAATGGTAAAGCATTCAGTGCATCCAGCACTAATGTGTATATGTCTAATTCTATTTTCATACATATCAAAATTATTAATTAAATTAAAATAAATTGATAAATGAGCCGTTTATTTTATAAGTGACTCAAGTCCATTTATACCTAAAGTGAGATATTAAAGGTTTTGCGTTTCAATGCAATTAAAAATATACGTACAGGATACTAATGGGTCATCTAAACGTTTCTATTAAAATAATGGTAATTATTAAGGGATTAATATGCGTTTTCTTACTAAGAATTGAGTTAGGTCACTTTCAAATTTAAAAACCAGGTTCGTTATAAAATTTGAAGGAGCCTAAGTCCATTCAACATAAATTTTTTAACTACATAACGTACAAAATTACAAACAAAAATTTGAAAACTATTTAATACTCATGAAATCTGAAGAAATCATGAGGTTCCGGTGGTATATATCGTAATAGGTCAATTATGCCCTTGAATTATGCTATTGTAATTTGTCTCATATTTTGTATACAGTGGTGTCAATACAATAATTTCGAATTTTCTTGGTCTACTCCGACGTTTTAATAAATTCAGGACTAGAATTTTTATTCTGATTCATTTGTCTTATAGAAAGTTTTATACGGTTTATTTCTGACAAAAGGCATCCACCAACATTTTTATATAGGAACCTCAAATGCTTTATTGATAAATAACTTGAAGTTGTACATGTACCCACGGCCAACCGAAAATAATTGACAAATGGACTTAGGCCACTTTCAAAATAAACGACTCTGCCGAAAAGACTGTGTGAATGTGTGTATGAGTGTGAGTGTGAATGAGAAAAAAGAGTGAATGTTTTTATATAAAAAAAAAAAAAATAATAATAAACGGCTCAAATATCAAATTTCAACCACGTAGTTCTTTTCGATCTATTTCTTAAAAAAAAAAGTTCTTTTCGATCTTGAGAATTTTTGTTTGAGGACAAACTCATACACGAAAAATTTTA
This sequence comes from Euborellia annulipes, assembly GCA_023213315.1. Lineage (NCBI taxonomy): Eukaryota > Metazoa > Arthropoda > Insecta > Dermaptera > Anisolabididae > Euborellia > Euborellia annulipes. The sequence continues at coordinate 120,789 of JAKCPI010001758.1, read as the reverse complement.
CTTTTTTAAAATCAGGGAAATACCATCAAAAATATAGAAAGTAAAAATAAACCCCTATACGGTATAAAAGAAAATAATTCATTATTTCCAGTCATTCTTATTTACGAGATCTTTTTTAACACTGGAATATAAAATAAAATAAAACTAGTATCTGTATGTAAATTAATGAAATAATAATGTTTTCAAATGAGCAATTAATTTAAAATAGGTCACAATTCTAGTGTCTAGTGTGTGATATTATACAGTTTCATTAATTAATTCGGATATATTCACATATTCGCTTCTCAAGTTTCCGTCAAGTCATTTTATTTGAATATTCTGTCTATATTGCTAAGTTATGAGGAATAATTAAAGCCGTGCGAGCGACAAAGGAAAGGAAGATGAACCGAGATGGTTGGTTTGGTTCCTTGTTCTCTTTCTCCTTGTGTGTGCTATTCTTGCTTACAATGATAGATAGAGATCGATCAAACTCGAAAAGCAAACTTGTCGATGGCAATGGCTCTTTTGCATGGAATACTTATCACCCCGGCATTTGCAACCGAGAAGAGAGATTCGCCAAAGACAAAGCGAATTAACCCGATTATTGAGCCGCAGATTCCGGGCGCGCGCGCGCAACCCGGACATAACCCGGGGCCACCACCAAAGTGCCGAGTGGATCTTGCGAGAAATGCCCCAGGAATTAGGAATTACTCAAATCGTTTGTCTGTTTGTCTAGAGAACTCAGTGCAAAAATTACAAATTCTCTTCATTATGCTACTCGTAAATGCTCAAAGGGATATAAAATTAATTTCAGAATAATTTTATTTATATGTATATATATATATATAAAAGATTTTAAGTGAGATTTGGTGGCTGTGAATGCCCTATCGAACGGTTCCCAATCTTTTTTGATGTGCGGCCCACTTTTTCCGTAAAAAAACGCTCTTTCCAAAACTATATTTAGATTTAATGTAGCTTTTATGTTCAAGTAGCTATCCGTTGCACAAGTAGGGCTATTTTTCGATATTTTTTTGCCTAAAAAATGATGTTTTTCGAGAAAAAACCAATTTTGGAGTTAATTACTCGGGATTTTTTTACTTATTCTATTAGAGGTTTTCTTTCTGCACCAAATGACATCCCATTTAGTCTGATCTGATTAGCCGTTCAGAATCTACAGGGGTTTAAACTTTCAAATTAGAATTTACCGCAGCGCGGTATAATAAAATGATAGGAAAAAAATAAATGGTGAAATCTTTAGCTGAAAACTCATTCTTTCTAACCGTATATTTCTCATAATTATACCTCTTAAGACAGAGGACATGTGCAAGTCCCTCTAACATGCCACTATAGACACATGATTTGTAAGACGTTGTCACGTCAAAACTATGGGTCAGGTTTAAAAAAAGTCAATGCAATTTTCGAGACCTATTCATTTGAATAAAATATTGATATTCATGAATTCAATTCAGATTTGACTAAACACTAAACTACTTACATATTTGTTAAATATAATTTTATATAATCGCACTGAAAAATACGATTGACAAATAAATATGAAATGAAAAAGAAATAGCAGTATGAACAGATTTATGCTGAGGAACTTTGACAGATGAAACAATTTAATCTATCCCTCCCTATTCGTTCTATTAATTATGTATTATTTGAGGTAATTTTAAGCAATAAAAGATTCTAAATAATAAATTTCTAGTTTTATTGTAATTTGAAATAAATTTAGTCCCTCGTGGACGAAAACAAAGGGAATGCTTAAAGTTTTAGGAAAATCTTAAAAATTTTCAACGGCCCAAAGGCGATGGAAAAAATATGACCTCTATGGATCAGGACCACCCTGCATATTAAGATAAGGGAAACTTAAAAACTAATTTAAATTTTTTTAAATATCCACTGTGGAGCGTATTTTAAATTATAAAATTTTAATATGAGAAGCCATTGCAAAATAAATTATTTTAATGTGGAAAGCTACCGCTGTTGTATTTTTCTCCGAAAACCTTATATATTAATTGATTTGGATAGAAATCAATTGAAATAAATAGGGACAAGGTCTAAATGGCCGCGATGCCGAAAAATACCATAATAAATTTAAAAAAAGAAAAAAAAACTCAATGGCCTCTGCCCAAAATGCAAAAGTAAAAAAAACGATATTATATTAAAAAATTTGAAAAAAAAAGTCGGTAAAAAAGTCGCTTTTTTTCAAAAAGAGTCTCCGACAGGCAAAAAGCTCCAAAAACGTCTCAAAAGTCGTTTTTGGAAATCTCAAAAAAAAATTTCTCTATATGTATATTAATCAATAACGGATATCGTAAAAGTCTTATATGGCCTGAGTTGCCGAAAAGACTGTGTGAATATGTGCATGAGTGTGAGTGTGAATGAGAAAAAAAAGTGTGAGTGTTTAAAAAAAAAAAATTATATATATTTTTTTTTACCTTTAGCGTTTTTATTAAAAACTATGAATATAGGTATATGTAAAACAACAAACAACAGAGTCATATGCAAACATTTATTTTTTCTAAAATAATAATAGAATGAAATAAATTAAAAGTATGCTAATATCAAGTTTCAATAAATAAACAATTTTCATTTTCATTTTGAATTTATTTAAATAATGGGAAAACAAGTGAAGTCAGCCCACAGGGCTGGAACTTGGAGATTTGTTAGGAGGGGCAAAATTTAATTGCCGCCCTCTCCCTTACCCCGCATCGTCACTGTAACTAAGCCAAAATGTTTACAAAATTTTAATCTTTCTTTAAATTTGGGTCTAAAATTTTCTGGCCTTTAAAACTTTGCCGCCCTAGGGCCCTGCATCACGGGCCTAACCATATATCCACCACGAATAATGGTAATTCTTGTTTCTTATAGGGGGTGGGAATTTGAAATACGAATCTTTTAATAATATAAAAGACAATCTCTGTCTGTCTGTCTGTCTGTCTGTCTGTTTGTAACGCATAGACTCCGAAACTACTGGACCGATTTTCATGGAGTTTTTTTTAATGGGTAGGGAATTTTCCGGGGGTGGTTTTAGTCTATCATTATATCGAATTAGGGGTAGGGAACCCCCCTTTTTGGGGGTTATCAATTACCCCATAGCAAAGCATTGGAAAACAGGATCTAACTCGCTTTATGAAAAATATATTTATCAAATCTTTAAAATGAAAAATAAAAACTCTTCCTCCCCCTAACAATTCGACATTTGAAAAGATTTTTCCGCTCTGCGCCCCCACCCCACCCCCCCTAAAATTTTATTTTTTTTATTTTTCATTCGATTTTAATAAAATTTAAAATGACGCTTTCTTAGGGTGTAAATAATTGAAAAATGGTATTTTAGACCCCAGAAAGTTCAATCACCCCCCCTGCCCCCCCCCCCTGAAATTTATTTTTCATTCGATTTTAATAAAATTTAAAATGTTGCTTTCTTAGGGTGTAAATAATTGAAAAATGGTATTTTAGACATCAGAAAGTTCAATCACCCCCTGCCCCCCCCCCTGAAATTTATTTTTCATTCGATTTTAATAAAATTTAAAATGTTGCTTTCTTAGGGTGTAAATAATTGAAAAATGGTATTTTAGACCCCAGGAAGTTCAATCACCCCCCTGACCCCCCCCTAAAATTTATTTTTTATTCGATTTTAATAAAATTTAAAATGACGCTTTCTTAGGGTGTAAATAATTGAAAAATGGTATTTTAGACATAAGAAAGTTCAATCACCCCCCTGCCCCCCCCCCCCTGAAATTTATTTTTCATTCGATTTTAATAAAATTTAAAATGTTGCTTTCTTAGGGTGTAAATAATTGAAAAATGGTATTTTAGACCCCAGAAAGTTCAATCACCCCCCTGACCCCCCCCTGAAATTTATTTTTCATTCGATTTTAATAAAATTTAAAATGTTGCTTTCTTAGGGTGTAAATAATTGAAAAATGGTATTTTAGACATCAGAAAGTTCAATCACCCCCCTGCCCCCCCCCCTGAAATTTATTTTTCATTCGTTTTTAATAAAATTTAAAATTACGCTTTCTTAGGGTGTAAATAATTGAAAAATGGTATTTTAGACATCAGAAAGTTCAATCACCCCCCTGCCCCCCCCAAAGAAATTTATTTTTCATTCGTTTTTAATAAAATTTAAAATTACGCTTCCTTAGGGTGTAAATAATTGAAAAATATATTAATCAAATATTTAAAATAAAAAATAAAAACTCTTTTTCATAATTAATTAAAATACATTTATCTGGACAACTCTTAGTCATATCCCGAGACGCCGCCCGCCAGGGCTAGCGGGGTAGGGTTGCCGAAGGCAACCCTACCGCACCTAGTATATTTATAAATTATGCATAATGTAGTTAAATAGAATTTGTTAATTTCTTGGATACCTTGATTGCGATATGTTCACTTTTCAAACGATTCTTAATAACTAATTTCCAGGGCCGTATATGTGTGTGAATTTGAGTATGTATGAGAAAAAAGTGTCAATGTTTAAAAAAAAAAAAAAATACTAGTATAGATGATGACTTATTTGTTAGTGTTTTTAATTTAATTTTTTTAATGGATTCCATAATAAAATACAAATTTTTTTTTTTTATTTTTCATTATAAATATTTTTTTAATTAATTTTTACATTTAAAAAAAAAGGGAACTTTGAAATGTCTAAATTCTTATGGTTTTCTCACTCTACTCCTTCCATTTCGAGGATTTAATATTTTAAAAGAAATCAATCACATTATATAAAATAATTTTTTAGCAAATGAAGATATTTGAAAACGTTCAGCACTGAAATTATATACCAATATTTAAGAAGATTTTTCCCTTTGATCTATTTTGTTAAATGAAGTGTAAGATTTCTACTTGAGAAAAAATTATTATTTTTTTTTAAAGAAATATTGATTGATAAGATTATTCAAATAGAAGGGATATTTTTTTGAGCTTTAAGTTTATTCTATTTCATTTCATTTTTTTTTTTTTTTTTGGGGGGGGGAGTAAAAAAAGTACCTCCCGTAAATTAAATACAAACACAATTCATTTTTTTTTTTTGATGAAATAAAAAAATGGACTAATTGCATGCATACAAAATTATGAGGTGTAATCTCACTTTTGATTTTTTTGTGTCGACTTATTTTTTCTCTTTATAACTCATTTAGTTTTAAATCACTCTCATATTCACTCACAAAGAGAGAGAAAGAGAGAGGCCGGTAATTCCAAAAATACCTTTTTTTTATCCAGGGAGGTCTATAACGTCTAGAATTTCAAAACCTCGAAGTAGTGTGACATTTATAGACTAATACATACATTCTTTGTGTATATTTTTGTAGATTATATGAAAAAGTCAAAAATTATACTTCCTAAAAATTTATACGTGTATATTTTAAATGAAAATAAATAAATAAAATAAAACAACACAATCTTATTAGATTATATCCCTACACTTTGATAATTTGCGAAAAACCCTCCCGCCACCCAAACGTTTGATTCTTGCAGAGCTATCTCTGTATCTAATAGCAATCAATCAATACATCCACCATCTCCACCACCTATCCAAATGATATCTATTTCTGGAGACAAATCGCATGCGTTCAGTTCGCAGGCAAAATGTGAGACTATTCAGTAGAAAAATACCCACGCCTCGGCGACAGGCACCGGATTTGTGAGAGCGTGGGTTACCCCTCTGCTCATGTCCTCTTCCCAAGTTGAAAAAAAGGTAGAAAAATATTATTTTTTAGGAAGTATAATCTAAATGGCCAAAAGATAATTTGAATTCGAGTGAAATTTTTGCATTTAACTATATTAAACAAAACATTCTATGCACACGCCGGGTCAATTTTGGTTTCGAACCTATACATTGTTTGTTTGACAGTTGTGGAAAGTACTAAAAAAAAGCACTGAATAATTCTTTCCCATAGTAAAAATTAATTGGATAAGAAAAATTTGCGATGCAACATGGGGATGGAACAAGACAATAAAGATTGGGAAAGCTTAGTGTAGATATTTAAATAATAACGTTTGATCTGGAGGTATTGACGCCTGTTGAAAATATAGAAGGAAAGAGACTGACATGCAAAGAACAGAAGTACTGCCAGTCCCAGCTAGGGCAGCTCGTGGTCGCCATCCACGTACCCACAATGTGTGGGCCCCTGAGCAAAATCGAAATAATCAATCGATTTTTTTTTCCAATATCTACACCAGACTTTCCCTATCTTTATAATTTTTAAATAATTTAATATTTCACAAATGTTATTATTAGTAATAAAAGACATTTGTGACATTATTCATGCTTTATTTTAGTTAGTAATTAATTAAAAATTAACTACAAAAAAATAGAACGTTTCACCCACTATTTCTACAGCCTTCCCCAGGTATTTACACAAAGGCTAACCGCGTATTTTCTCTTTTCCTAGGTAAATTGTATTAAGATTGCTAACTGAAATAAACCATGAATACTGGCTAAAATTTTATTATTAATATACCGGGTGGGCCAATAGTGCGTGGACAGAAGATTGTGGGCTTATTAACGGACATTTTTAAAATTTGTTGATCGCACATAATGTGGGGCCTTTAGGGCTACAAATTAAAAATATTTTTGTTCCAATTGCACCTCATATACAGGGTGGTCCATATCAAAGTTATGTTTTTTTAAATGGAACGCCCTGTATATTATTGCATATTTGGATTTTACGGCCAATTTTAGTATGAGTTTATGTCATGCAATGTATTCCAAACTAAACCGTTTAGCCGCAAATCGGGCTTTAGTGAAAAAAATAATAATTAATTTTAAATTGGTAACCTTTGGCTCTAGTTGAGACATTATGCTTTAATAGGAGAATTAAATTCAAGACACATATGGTGTCGAAATACGTATAAAGTGTTAATGTTAAATAAATAAATCATTGAAACAAAAAAACCTTGTATATCATACTTGATTAATTCTCCTATTAAATAATAATGATAATATACAAGTTAGAGTAAATAGTCAAGTTAGGTGCAGGCCGTGCGGTTTAAATAAATAAAGAAAAAAACCTTAGCTGCATCTCTCATTTTCTACCCTCTCATTAATATAACATCACAGCTATATATTGCGTTTTGTTTAAAATAATGTGTTTTTCCTCGGGCTTGGTTGGTAGCTTGCTAACTGTACCGAGAGTCGTGGGTTCGGATCCCAGGCAGCTCGATGATTTTATTTAAGCTATAGGGATCGTGCGTGAAACATAGAGGCAGCACTATAGCCTAAGTAAGCGCTGTCTAGTGTTCTTTTGACAAACTTTGTGGAATGTAAACATTCATTGCAAACAACATAAAATATTTAAAAAAATGGAAAAAATAATAAAATACTGATTTCAACTAGTTGTCAGTAATATTATCCGCGGCCACAATGATGAAAAAGAGAAAAAAATATTCAACTCAAATCATGTCGATGCGGTAGTTGAAAAAACAAATAATTTTGAAAGTGTCATAAGCGTCAAAGTCACATTTAAATCCAAATCATTCGTTTTATATTCAAGTTCTCATCAATATGAGGAAATAATGAATTTGGAACTTTAGATAAAATTTTAAAGTTCTTAATTCGTTGATTAACTCGTTCAATATGTATCCTTACAGAAGGTTATGTTACATCTACTTCTTCTGGGGTGAATAGGTCTTTGTGACCAAAAAGAGGATTTATTAGTACTTATTAGTTTATTATTTATTAGTACTAGCAGCTTTTAGTAATTCACGAATTTTTAATCGCCGGATACGTCACAAGGATTGTATATTTTTTAAAAATATTTTTGCTTCCAGGAAAAATCGAGGGAATATAAGACGGATGTTCCGATTTTTCGTTGTTTATAAAATGAGTATTACTACAAATTCTCGAATTTTGATTTGGATTTTCTCTGAAATCGAAAAAAAGTTTTAAGGTTAAGCTTTTATTATGAAATAAATGTCATAAATATAAGAACCTGGTTAACAAAATGAGTTATTTACATGCGTCGAGTTTAATCTCAAAATTCATTTTAATTATATAATATATTTTTAATTGATTTTGGACTTAGTCATAATTTTTTACTGTTTTTATCCACTGTTTACGTTTTGCTATTTTCATGTGGCTATCTGGAAATTTATAAAATTTCACTTTCACATCCATTCCAGGTTTCTGAAGTGATGTATTATTACAGCCACGGATACAGCAATTTTTTCTTAAAGTCGACAAACTTCAAATAATCTCAATATATTTAATTAATAATTATTCAAAAATAAATCACATGTTAAATATTTAACAAATCCCCCGACTAATTAAGATGATTGCCACTAGTTGGCGCAAAGGTCTAGACGCACGGTCCCTATTTGGATACCAAATGGCTTAAATAGAAATGCCCCCAATAGATCGCTAATTGTTTATAAATAAATAAATAGTTTATTGAAACATTTGAGATATACAAAAGATAGAACAGAATTTGACTTCGGCTTCGAGCCTTTGCTCCCAATCCGACGAGATAGGTGCTTTACTCCACTATATTTACTGCACTGGGTAAGCAGCTCATAAATTTTCAATTTTGAGGAAAAAATTTAAAAAAAACTCCAGCATACGTTAATTGTTTATATTTTGCCTCTCTTTTATGACAATTCTCTCTCCTAACCATTTTTTGTATTTCAAGCAAGTATTTGTATAATAAAATGATTCGAAGAGAAGTTGCTGTTGATGTTATGGAATGGAAAAGAATAAGTACAGGTGCAGCAAATGAAGAGAGCCTTTGGATGCCAAATGCCGAAAAGGAGACGTTTCGGACAAAATGTATTCGTCCATCTTCAGTCCTCGTTGGCTTATAAACTAATTAGGCACAAAGTTGTCATTGTTATATATGGGTGATTCTTTTACAAACCGAACACTTTCTGACCGACATGTTTTTGATTTGGATGAAATTTTTTTTACGGGTTCTATAACGAAAAAAAAGATAGCCATCCGCGAGGATTTTCTTTTTTCTTTAATATTTTGGGAAAAATCGAGGGTCGAAAATGTGAAAATTTGATGATTTTCTGCTTTGACGCTCACTTTTAAAAATTCATAACTCTGGTTCTATTTGAGCTAGAAAAAAACATTTTTTACCATTTTAAAGCTAAAAGAGTGAACTTTAAGAAAAAAATTGTTCCACCAAAATTTATTAAAGATTTCACATTGTTATCAACAATTGAAATCTTTAAATCGATTTTTAACAATGGGGCCCCAACTGTATTGCATTTTTATTATAACCATCGCATTCTACGTCGAATTTTATACCGATAACGGTTTTTTAATCGATGGAGAATCAATTAGTACTATTGAAAAAAAATCCCGCCAAGTGCTCTCATGCGGTAAAATGACGTCATATCAAAAATAAGAAAAAAAAGTCCGGAGGCATTGAACCACTCTTTCCAAAACTATATTTAGATTTAATGTAGCTTTTATGTTCAAGTAGCTATCCGTTGCACAAGTAGGGCTATTTTTCGATATTTTTTTGCCTAAAAAATGATGTTTTTCGAGAAAAAACCAATTTTGGAGTTAATTACTCGGGATTTTTTTACTTATTCTATTAGAGGTTTTCTTTCTGCACCAAATGACATCCCATTTAGTCTGATCTGATTAGCCGTTCGGAATCTACAGGGGTTTAAACTTTCAAATTAGAATTTACCGCAGCACGGTAAAATGAAATGATAGGAAAAAAATAAATGGTGAAATCTTTAGCTGAAAACTCATTCTTTCTAACCGTATATTCCCCATAATTATACCTCTTAAGACAGAGGAGTTATTCAAGCCGATAAACTTTTTCGTGCATGCCCTAGGGCAAGAAAAAAAATCTTTGCACGAAAAAGTTTATCGGCTTGAATAACTCCTCTGTCTTAAGAGGTATAATTATGGGGAATATACGGTTAGAAAGAATGAGTTTTCAGCTAAAGATTTCACCATTTATTTTTTTCCTATCATTTCATTTTACCGTGCTGCGGTAAATTCTAATTTGAAAGTTTAAACCCCTGTAGATTCCGAACGGCTAATCAGATCAGACTAAATGGGATGTCATTTGGTGCAGAAAGAAAACCTCTAATAGAATAAGTAAAAAAATCCCGAGTAATTAACTCCAAAATTGGTTTTTTCTCGAAAAACATCATTTTTTAGGCAAAAAAATATCGAAAAATAGCCCTACTTGTGCAACGGATAGCTACTTGAACATAAAAGCTACATTAAATCTAAATATAGTTTTGGAAAGAGTGGTTCATTGCCTCCGGACTTTTTTTTCTTATTTTTGATATGACGTCATTTTACCGCATGAGAGCACTTGGCGGGATTTTTTTTCAATAGTACTAATTGATTCTCCATCGATTAAAAAACCGTTATCGGTATAAAATTCGACGTAGAATGCGATGGTTATAATAAAAATGCAATACAGTTGGGGCCCCATTGTTAAAAATCGATTTAAAGATTTCAATTGTTGATAACAATGTGAAATCTTTAATAAATTTTGGTGGAACAATTTTTTTCTTAAAGTTCACTCTTTAGCTTTAAAATGGTAAAAAATGTTTTTTTCTAGCTCAAATAGAACCAGAGTTATGAATTTTTAAAAGTGAGCGTCAAAGCAGAAAATCATCAAATTTTCACATTTTCGACCCTCGATTTTTCCCAAAATATTAAAGAAAAAGAAAATCCTCGCGGATGGCTATCTTTTTTTCGTTATAGAACCCGTAAAAAAAATTTCATCCAAATCAAAAACATGTCGGTCAGAAAGTGTTCGGTTTGTAAAAGAATCACCCATATATATGACGATGCTGGACCGGTGATAACTATCTTGTTTACTGGTAGTCGTTGTTCTTTTACTCGGTCATAAATTCTCTAGGTGGAAGGTGAGTAATTCAAAATAAATTAATCTGTATTTAAATCATATTTATATGTTAACAGTATAGATTAAGAAAAATATATTAGTGATATATCTTTGTAAAAATTGCAATTGTAGGTTCTGAGGAAGGCATATGTGCCGAAACGATGATAATTGGCCTCCATCGTAAACCTGAGAATAAAAATAATTAAAACCTCTTATAATAAATTAAAGTAATTAATTTATTTTGAATTACTCACCTTCCACCTAGAGAATTTATGACCGAGTAAAAGAACAACGTCTACCAGTAAACAAGGTTGTCATTGTTGTTTCGGCACGAATTGTGCGCATGTATATTTTTTTATAAAATCAGGCGAGTGTCAATGCTTCGTGAGTGTCTATAAGATAATAAAAAACAATTATTGACGACCTGTTACAAAGTGCAAAAGAAACAATAAGTTCCAATCTTACAGTTAGCTCGAGTAATTCGTCATTCACGTGCTCACTATGGCTGATGGGACTAAAACGAGGAATAAAAAATAATATTTTTTTTTAATTTTCTGTCTTTTTTTATCTCAAAAAAAAAAAAAAAAAAAAAATTAAATTTATTATAATAAAATTCAAAAAAAGAAAATATAAATAAACATAATAACATTACTCTTAATCAAAAGTTTTTTTATTTAACTCGTTAAAAAAAAGAAACCACAAAGATAAATAAATATATGTATTGTTTGGAAAAGTAAAAAAAAAAAAAAAAGAAATACAAACAAACAAAATAATGTTCCATGTGAGCGCACATGAGTTGTTTGCATTGGTGGCGCTCGATTCTCACTCAGGCAAAAGTCCAAGTCCAGCCAAGGGTTTTTTAAATTCTCTCTCCTATTAGTATAACTAATACATTTAAATTAATTCATAATATATGTACGCTTTGTTTCTGCCTAGGGCACTGCCACCCACCTTAAACTCAAGCCAATTCATATAACCGAATAATTTATACAATATATCATCTGTTTAATTAGTAAATTTCAGTAAAAAAAAAGCAATTTTTTATTTTTGACGTTGGTTTGTCTGTATGAAAAAAATATTAATTTGATCCACCTTTGATAAAGATTCTTTTTATAATTATACATTTTTTTTAATTAAAAATCATAGCCATCTCTTGATTAATTAAGTTATTTATTGGTAGAAGAATTTTCGTCTTTGTCCACTCCACACTTTGCTGACCTCAAGGGCATTAATTAATTAGTTATCAAGAAACCCGAAGGGAGGCTTTTCATTAAAGATTATATGTGCACTTTGAAGTGCCATGAATTTTAAACTTGAAGAAAAACTTGTTGAGAAGGGCTTTAATCGCAACTCTCTCATTAGATAATAGACCAACGATCATTCTTGAGTGCAAGTGAAATTTGTATATGTAGAAAGATGGTGTTGTAATTAGATCAAATTTGATATTGCAAATTTTGATGGATGCTCACGAATTATTGCGTTTCTAACATAATTTGATTTTTTTTATTAGTGTGTGTATGTGCGTGTGAATAAGTTTATTCCTATTTTTCCTAGAGACAACCCTCAATTCCCCCTCTACCAAAGGAAAGGGGAAAAAACATATTGATCTTAATAATAAGAGTCTCTACTTATTTTATGGGTATAACGTTCACTTCCCGTTTTGAACAAAAATTATAAATAATGTATAAAACAATTATATCTCATTCGATAAGGTTGAGAGACCTTTTATACATGATACAAATTATATATAGTATGTCCCTAGAACTAACTCCGGGCCATGGGGGGGGGGGGCAGCTCTATGGGAAGAATGTTTATAAGTTTCCTTTAGTTATATGACACGTGGCTAGATGGCAATACTAGGCTAGTTCAAAATTTATTCTGTAGAGTTCGTTTCATTCGCCAAGAAAATAACATTTTTTCATGAGTTTAATAACAAATACATTAAGTGGCTTAAAAATCTGGATATAAATGAATTAACTTTTTTAAACTAATAAATTACTTTTAATTATAAATTTTTTACAATTTATAAATGACCTTTTGTTAAAAAAAAAATTAATAGTACTAGTAGTATTGCGTGTTATTCTAGTAGCTAAAAAAAGGTGTGACATATCATAAAGTAAGGTGTACGAGCGAGTTTTGTATACAAAACTCGCTCGTACACCTTACTATAGTCAGTATAGTCAGTATACTATAGTCAGTATCAAAACATATGAATTGCAACAAGCTCAAGTTCAAATCTCTCTGGGAGCAAGTTTTTTTTCCCTTGCTTACTTTTAGTTCCATGACAAAAATATACAGTAGACGGCCCTAAACTTATAAATAATTTTTAAACTGGAGCTGTCCAATCTTGATTGTATTTGTTCTGTGGTTTGGCCTTTAATTAAACAATAATCAAATACTGAAAATGGGAGAATAAATTTTCCCCAAAACATCTTAATAAATTGTTAAAAAACAGAGATTTGTTGTTTTTTTTTTTTTTTATGATCTTGCCATTTTCCTCCTACACTTACACAGACAGTCACGGACTTCATTGATTGAACAAAAATTATTTAATTTGAAATGGAAACCAATCAAATAAATGTAGCAGAAAAAGGCAAACAAAAAAAACAAACAAAGACGATACCGGCGATTTCCCCCCCCCCCCCCCCTCCCAACCTAATTGAATAAATTTAAAAGAATATAAATATTTTTTTCTAATTTCCAACAGAAATAACTAAACTAAGAGAGATCTTTGTGAATTCTCAGTTTATAATTAGTTTCATGTTTAAATATTCATGTGCTAATTTCCAGCAAATGTAACTAATTATGTACATATTAATATGAACAGAATCATAAGTACAGGATTTACATATATGCCAAAATCTAACTTAAATCAACATTTTCAAATTCAAAGCCAAGGATGTTAAATAAATGAAAAGAGAGAGAGAGAGAGAGAGAGAGAGAGAGAGAGAAAAGAGTGGGATTCCTGGATTTTCGAACAAATTAGATATTAGAATATTTTAGGTCTTTTGACTTCTATTTACAACTCAAGGTTAATTAAAAGGAGTATAAGATTTACTTTTTAAACTATTTAGTAGAGTTTTTTTTTTTTAATTAATCTCTCTTTTAGTTCAAAATATAATAATCAAACCATTTTGACTTTTTTCATTAAAATTGGAAAGATTCTAATCTATTGAGAAATTTGCAACATGGTGCATGATCAAGCAATTGTGCAAAATCATCATATAGCTCAGCCTACTGTAGGTACACGAGAAATTTTTTTATCAATAAATCTATGAACTGTATTCCCGAAATTTATCATCATTTTTCATTTAAACCAGGATCTCTTAAACTATTGGTCGCGACCCCAAATGGGGTCGCTTATAGCGAAATCTTGGGGTTCTAATAAATAAAATTTTATAACTTTTTGCGAAATTTTTGATTTTATATTGTTTCTAAACATGTCTATGTATGTTCAATTTAAAGGAATTGAGCTAGGAGGTTGAAATTTTATATTTATGTTAGGCACCCCCCTGGGACGTCACACGAAGCTTTTGAACAAAATCGGCCAAAAAGTACTAGTACTTTACTGATGTACTTTTTCAGTTTTTTTCGATTTTCTCAAAAGTCGCTCTAACGATTTTGATTAAAATTCAAAAATCAATTATTTATTAGATGCTCTTTATAATGTATATTCTCATTTTGCCCTTGAAATCTTTTTGAAACACACTTTACTCTGGCACTTCATAGGAAAGATAATGGTAACAAAGTATAATTATTTTCCCATGTTTATAAATTTTTTACATCGTGAATACTAATATATTGGCGAAAACTAAATATATAATATCTCAACACAAAAAAATCTGGTGCAACCAGTCACACCATATTTTATTAAATAGATTGAATGTTGCCTTCTTAAAAAATAATTTCCATTCGAGAAAAGTTAGAGAAGTTTTTCCATCATCGTTGCGTTTTTTTTTTTCCTTTAAACGATTTATTATTTATAAACCTTGGAATATTTAGAAAGGTATTATGGCAGTCATATCATAAAAAAATTTTATTCTCTTTAACGCCATGTTTCATAAAGTAGTTCTTGAAGCAATTCGAAATTCTCTTCCGATCATCGAATTTGTTGTAAAAGTATCTACAGAGATAAGCAAACTTTTTTAGTTGCTTCGCTCTTTCTCTCTCAATATTGGAACAAGATCAAATTTATTGCAGGTAATACGTGAGTGGATTGTGCAAATTCTTAAAAAAAAAAACGAATACTAATAATCCCTTAACATTTAAATGTACTTAGTTTTGGAGTTTACGAAGAAAGTAGTTCTCTCCTTCTCTTTATCTCTCTCTCTCTCTCTCCCTTATTATATATTTTCATGTATTCTGTTTAAATTTTATGAAAAATAAAAATTTGTAGAATCATTTGAATTTAAATATTAAAAAAAAATGCATTTTAATTATTATTATTATAAAAAATCTGAGATTGTTTATGGTCCTCCTGGCCTCCAGAGAGTCCAGCCTCAAATGCTCATATGCTTCCAGGTAAGTCATAGACCTTGGGATGAGGGATTTATAGGAGAGGTAATCAATGAATAAATAATAATGACATATCCATATCAAGAAGACAAATTTTCTTGCTAATCAAATAGAAGCTGAAAAAGCAAAAAATAAAATTACATAAGATATGATCTTTCTTTCCAAAAAGATGTAAAAATACGATGAGCGATAAATTATTCGCATTTTATTGTTATTGTTGTAATAAAAGAAGAAGAAGAAAGAATAGGAAAAATAAAAGTATACGATTTGTTTATTTCAAAAAAAAAAAAAAAAAAGAATAGATCAACAAATAAGATATTTTTGATGAAGAGAAAGGAAACTTGCTCGAGAAATTTTTTAAGAGATTCTTTTTATCAGCCGAATCATAATAAAAATTTTATATATTCAGGTTTTTTTTTTTTTTTTTTTGATAAATAGGATTTTTGGTTTTCTTACTTTTTCTTAATTTCCGGGTCAAAAGAAAAATTCAATTTCAAACTTTAGTCTAAATCAGAGGTCAGCACCCTATTTTAAGTAGAGAGCCATTTTTCCATATATAATTTTTAAAAATCTTAACAAGAGCCGCATCAGACTTTTATAAACATTTTTTTTTACTAAATAGAATATTTTTTTTTATTCCGCCCCTTCAGTCAGCAGCCATAAAATCATTTAAAAAATACAAAATCAAAATGATACAAACACAAATCAAAAATAAATCCATAACAATATGAATACAATATCAAAACAACCTTACAAAAATAGAATACTTATAAAAAATATTAATCATTCATCATCACTTGATAAATTTCATCTCATGACCTTTTTCATATACCCGAATAAAATTCATAAATGGTTTGTGTAACAGACTTTATTTACAGTTTATAAATATCCCGTGAAAATTTTTAACAGTGCATGTTCCAGATCTGAATTAAAATTTGTTCTCTAAAGGCAAGGGCGGATACAAGGGGGGGGGGAGTAAAGAGGATAATTACCCCCCTCCCCCCAGATTTGGAAAAAAATGATTTTGAATGTATAATTTTAAAAATTAATACTTAAAAATTTGATTTATATTTACATTCTGGCAAACAATAAAAAGTGCTCCTTTAATTTACCGAAATTAAGAAAAAATTGTGTGCTGTGCGACCAGTCACACCAGATTACCCCCCCCCCCCCCCCCCGAGAAACACCTCTGGATTCGCTCTTGTCTGAAGGGTGTAATTACGGGAAAAGATAGAAATCGTCAAAGTTAATTATTATGCTAATATTTATAATCATGAAGGTGAATTAATTACTCGGGTCTTCGTAAATTCAGTTAATTTATATCAAATGAATTTAAAAACTGAAGTAATAATGCATGCAAACATTTCTGCCAGATACAATCTTATGCAATGGCATGACAATTTAAAAGCCCTATAAATGAATTGATACTTATAAAAAATATTAATAGCTATATGTTTAATAAATGGAGAGACTCAAGAGCTACGCAATTTGGATAAAAGAGCCGAATGCGACCCCTGATCTAAATAAACTCATTCTCATTGTATGAATTTTTTAAAGTCATTTAAATATCGATCCTTTTGTATTTAAATTATTGCTAACCAATATAATTGAAAAAAAATTTTGTTGCTTAGAATTGATTTGATATGTAAAAAAATTTAATCAAACTAGTTATTGTTGCTTATTCTCGTTTTATTTCCAACTTTCTATTACTTCGTTTTTCAAATGATCTAAAAGTTAAGGAGATTTGTTATCGGATTATATACGATTACAATATGTAAATCAGATGTTCTCACTCCTCTTAAATTGAAATAAAGTATTTAACAGCTAAAAGCATGAGTTACTTTTAAATCAGGCTTTTAAAAGGGGAGTTATTGTAGTTGATTTGAGCACTGTCATGTTTTATCAATGAGCTAATTAATTATTTATCGAATGTATATAGAAGTCTCCAAAGAGTGTGAAGACGAAGTTGTCTGAGAGCAACAGATAACCAACGACCTGGTCCATAATCTTGATTTGTCTCCTACTACTTCCTTCTTATCGTCGACTTCTTGCATAATAAAACCCAATCATTTTAAGTAGGAATAAAGAAAAGAAGAAGAGAAACTTCTTTCGCAACTCTTTACATTCGCGGAGCTACACTTAACTATTTTCAACTTGTATCAGAATTATATAAATTTAATGCAGAATTAATTTATAAAAAGTTTCATTTAAACTAATTCCATTAAGAAATTTCTCAATTCAAAGATGGAAGTTGATGTTTGTTTCAATTTTTACTTTCTCATACCTCTATATATGTTATTATGCGATAGACCTACACTGTAAAAAAAAATATGAATTTTCAATCATTTTCCATATACTTTCGTGGTTGAATATTAATATGCCCAGGATATGAAATAAAATTAATATAAAAGTTTATGAACAAATTACCAACTTTTAAACTTATCTTTTTCTTTGTGTGCCGCCAAATTTTGAAATCGTTAAAAGTGTACCGCGACAAGTTGAGAATCACTGGTCTAAACGTTCTCAAATAACTCGACTACCTCAAGGAATTTTTATTAATATTATTTTATAATTATTTTAAGGAAACTTGAAATTATTCTTTTAAAATTTATTTCACAAAACTAAATTTATTAAATTCTGGTTTGAAATTCGCGCTCTAAACTATTTAAATATTTATGAAGTATATTACAATCATACTAATTAAATAATTTTTATAAAGTAATTCAACTAAATAGCTATAAAAATTATAAATTCAAATTAACAATTTTTACCAAAATAATTAATTTTAAAATATACAAGACATTTGTTAGGTTGGCAACAAATTGAACTTTCTCAATATATTCATAAACAGTTTATGAAACAGAGTTCCTATACTTGTATAGGAAGTTTTTTGGAAGTTTTTTTAACAGTGTATATAGAGAGAGTATTGGATTCATATCAAAAATTCGGTGTCGAAATTTTGATGGATATACACGTTTTTAAGTTAGGCACCCCCTTGAGGCACGAAAATATGCTTTTGAACAAAATCGGCTAAAGAATACTAGTAGTACTTTTTCAGTTTTATTCGATTTTCTCAAAATTCGCTCTAACGATTTTTATTAAAATTCAAAAATAAATTATTTTTTAGGTGATCTTTAAAATGTATATTCTCATTTTGCTCTCAAAATTGTTTGAAGATCAATTTACTCTTCTTGTACTTCATAGGTAAGATAGGAGAAATGGAGAAATGCCATGGTAACAAAATATAAATATTTTCCAATGTTTACAAATTCAACATCTTGAATTGCCCCCGAGTTTGGCGTAGTAGGTAGAGCGCCTCCCTCCTATACCAAACGTCGCGGGTTCGGACCCAGGCAGTCCGATGATTTTATTTAAGCCATTTGGATACCAGATGGCTTAAATAGAAATGCCTCAACCCACAATTTATATATCAATCACAACGGATATCGTCTAAAGTCTTAAATGGCCTGAGTTGCCGAAAAGACTGTGTGAATGTGTGTGTGAGTGTGAGTGTGAATGAGAAAAAAGTGTGAATGTTTTTATTTAAAAAAAAAAAAAAAAAAAAAAAAACATCTTGAATTCTATCTGGACGGTGTTATGCATAAAGGAACCAAGCGCCATTATGATCGAAATTGAGATAAGACCACCATCTTTTAGGGAAAAAGAAGGTCTACCTCTTTATTCAAATCACAACAACATTACTCTGAGCACTTTTTTTGTATAAAACAAGAAAAAAAGTAATTGCTATTGGGTTTGTTTACAAGTGTGCAAATGAAATGACCCTTATCTCTCAGATTTAGGTTAATGTCGCTTGGTTCCTTTATGTATAACATCGTCCATCTAATTTAGGGCTTACTGTCGGAAACTAAGCATATGTTGTCACAAAAAAACCTGGTGTGGCAAGCACAGAACACAGCTTTCTTTTACCAAAGGTAAGAGAAAGTTGTGTGTTGTGCGATCAGATTTTTCCTCATGAGAACGCCTATCAGTTAGGCAATAGTCAATGCAAGCGAAGGAGGAAAAACTCCGCCTCTTCCCCCTCTCTCTAGCGTATATCGTACCGAACAATTCGTTCATTTTACTTGAAAGGGAGGAGTTTAATTAAAACCTTTCACCATTTTTAATTAATATTTATTTATTCAATTAGACCTATTGCATTTTTGAAATAAATTTTGCGTATTTAATATAATTTGGATAGTGGTCTCCCTAAGGAGGAGCTTGGCGGACGATTGCCGAGAGGGGAACATAGCATCAGGTTTGTTTAGGGCGTTCCCTCATTCATCTTTGGTCCCACCTCCTCAATACAGAAGTTTTATAAAATGGAGTAGATATTCTCTCTTCAGTCATTGGTGTCTGACCTGACACGTGGTTATTGTGAGGAGAAACTTCCATAGGAATAATATTGAGATGGGTTTCCGTTTCCTTCCTCAGGAGGAGACATTTCAAATAGATTTGGATAATGAGGTGGATTTGAACTCAAGTTGTCTTCAACTCAGGATTATCATACTAATGGTAATATATGTTCTGGAAGGTTTCCACGACCGAATGTATACGAAGATAAGTTTTCTCGGGTTAAGTCGCGAGTGATGTTGAGATTTACTCGACGTTTCGGCTCTCCTTTTGGAGCCATTTTCAAAAGTATTGGATTAGGGAGAATTGTTGAGGTAGTTTGACCCTATGCGCGAACGGCACTTTATTTTTACACTAACGAAAAGATAAATCCGTTTGGGTCGGCACAGTCAAAATCTTCGAGTATGGCCAGCTATTGGAGGGAAAAAATAAACCATTAATTTTCTCCAATAAAAAAAAATTCTCCCTTATTATCATTTGAATACAATTTATTTTTTTCTAATAGACTAATAAACAAGGTTAAATTATAATAAACATCTTCTCTGAAAAGGCAGTATGTGTGCGACTGTGTGGGTGGTGACTAATCCCAGTAATAACAAGTTTCGTTGTCATCCGATTAATCTCCTAATGCAAAAAGATCAAGTGGCACATGTGTCTGTGATGGTGATGTTGGGAGAGAGAGGAGAAAGGAGGAAAGGCGTGCCAAGGGCTCTTGTCCGCCCGATGTTACCAAATGCTGCCAAACAAAGAACGAATAAACAAAAGAGGCGGGGAACTGCCTCCCCAAGCATGTTATTTAGTCAGGGGCTTGTGTTTGGGCCCCCCCGGGTGTCCAAAGGACAAAACAATAAAGAACTATTTGCATATTCAGAACAGAGAGGATGATTAACTTTCAAATTTTTTCTGTATTTATTAATTAATATTATTCATTTTATTAATATTTACGAGCAGAGTTTTTTTTTTTTTTTATTAAATTATCATTGATATTGTTAAACATAAAATTAAATTTTCTTTTAATTATTTTAAAATTAATTATATTATAAATAATGTATATAATATAATAACTTCACGGGGTGCCGGTAGGCCGGTTGGGTTTGAGGTGTGTGTCTTCGTACACGAAAGCACCTCGGGTAAATAAACGGGGATCCCGATAGGAATTTCAAATAATAATAATAATACGCATACCCACAGTCTTTTCGGCAACTTAGGTCATTTAAGACTTTAAACGATACTCGTTATTTGTAAATATATCTATTGGGGATCCAAGCATTCTTATTAAAGCCATTTGGTATCCAAATGGCTTAAATAAAATCATCGGATTGCCTGGGATCCGCACCCTCGACCATGGTATACAAGGCAGACGCGCTACCAACTACGCCAGGTCCGTGGGCACGTGGCAGACATGACAGCCAGTTCACTTGATTTTATTTTTATTTTATAATCTCTTAAATTTATTAAAATTTAATTCAACATTAATTTATTATAAGAGAAAGTGTAATGTAATCGTGACAAATGGAATGGCTTCAAACCCAGACTATTTGATAGCCGCAATTCTTTTTAAGACAAATAGTAAATGGAAAGTCAAAATATATGAAGAATAAAACAAAGTTAAAATACGACTCTTTAAAATAGAGTCTATGACGAGTTTACTTTTGTGGTAAGTATATAGATATATAGGCATAGTTTATATGCCCGATTGGAAATCTTTATAGCTGTTGACTTATTGAACATTTAAATCCGTGATTTATCATTTCTAGCCAAATAAAATACAAAATAAATCAAATGTTTAAAGAGATATAAAAAATCTAAATAGATATTGAAAGCCCTTATATAAAGAGATCCCTTTATCCATTTTTATTTTCATTTATTTATTTTTTTTTTTTTTTTAGAGCTCTTGTGAAATAATTTTCAGAGTCAATTTTTAACAAGATCAAAAAAAAAAAAAAATATAACGAGGCAAGTCGAAAAGCACTCCAACCAAATAAACACCAAAGTAAAAAAAAAAAATCTCATTGAGAAAAAAAAATGACCTCAAATGTCTCTTTTCGTTTATGCGCTTTTTTTTTTGGATGTTCCAATTATTTTGGGATAGGATATTAGTTTATTAATTAATTAATAAAAAAAAATCATTATTTTACTTTTGATGATGTTTATAAAATGAACGAAAAAAATTTTAAATAATAACACCATCTCACATTACTTGATTGTATCTTGACTATGAAAATAGCAAAAAGTTTTTTTTTTTTTTTTTTTTATTGTTTCCCTTTCGGCAATTAGCCATTGGGTTCTTATTTTACAGTAGGTTTGTTGTACAAAATGAAAAAAAAATCTTATAGTAAGTTACATTACAGTGAATATACAACCAACATTTAAAGATATATACATATTGTAAAATAGTTTTGTAAATATAGTATAAAACAAAATATAAGCTTAATATCAATAGTATTAAAAAAAAAAATATGGTCTATATATATATATGTTAAATAAGCAAAAAGTTTTAATAACAAAAACTCATTTATCATCATATTGTTACATTAAATAGAATACGTAGTAGGACCTAACAACAACTATGTATACCAAGGGAGACTTAGCTCTCTCCCACTAGAATAGTTCACTGAGGATGGGCGAATAAATTTTGCCCTAAACGTCTGGACATTCAAAGGGAATCGAGAGCGTTTTTTATTTCTTGGCTGCCTGCATTTATATCCTTCCTCAATAACACCATCTCGTAAGCAATATCTGCTATTTCATAAAAATCTTTTACAAAAATTTAATTAATATTTTTTTATTATTTCTCCCAAAAAATGGAACAAACGATATTGATTGGAGAGAGAGAGAGAAAAGGAGGAGGAAAATATCATCTTTGAAATGACTTAATGTAACATATCCGTTCAAGTTTCGATAACTCTTAATCCCTCTTTTCAAGATGTTCGGGTTAAAATTGCCTATATCGCGTGTGGTAGGCCATCTCTCTCTGTGTGTTTCGTTGTCATTGTCTCTCTCCCTCTCTCTTTGAGGGTCCAACAACTTCTCAATCGTAAGAAGAAAGAGCTGTTTGAAGAAGATGGAATGATCTTACTTGCTGCTTATTCTGAAAGCTCTAAAGCCGTTCCCTCCGTTTGGTTTTGGGTTTTGGTTTTATTCTAGGATGGGGAGTGTGGGGGGCTGGTTGAGTATAGGCCTACTATGCAAATACCAGCGAATTAATTGAATTCATGTTTCTAAACCACCGGAACCTGGAAATAAATAAAACAAAGTTGAAGACTAACTAATTCACTTAGGGAGGGTGGCAAATTAGTACGGGATCGGTGTGGCTATATCGTTGCAATTTTTTAAAGTTTGACCCTGCAGTAAAGTGTAGGGCTTTTAAGGCAACAATTTTAAAATATTCGCTAATCGTATACAGGGTGTAACGATACAAAGTTATGTTTTTTTTAATGGAACGCCCTGTATATTAATGCATATTTAGATTGCCAGGTCATTTTTAATGGGACTTTATTAAATATACTTGGTACTTAAGGCCAGCCGTTTAAGCGTTATTTGATATTTTGTGAAAAACCAGATGTTCAGTTACAGCCGAATATCTTCCAAACCATAAAACATAGAAAGCCCTGGTTGTTAATGGTGGAACTTAGAGATAGTGTGTCGAAATGATACGCTTCTTGATGAGTCAATAATTATTGATAGAACTTTAACATTTTCGATTGCGGATAACTTTTTTTTTTCAAATGGAACCACACATCTTTTTTTATTGATTTGCATGCAACGTCTTATTAGTTTCAAAATCGATATGGCTACCTATCATCAACCATTTAAGAAAAAAAATCAAAGTATTGCTTTTTTGCCCTAAATCTTCCAACAAAACAGTAAAATGATCACTAATAAATAAATAATCTATTTATATAATTCACTAATGTCCGTCCGTCTATCTGTCTGTCACGCTCTATTTGGGCAACTTCCCTTTGGAATTTCGAAACCAATTTTTTACGCTTCTAGGGATTACAGGAAAATTATTTTTATCCCGGAATTCCTAAAACTTTTTGAAGCGGCGAAGCCTCCCTATCTAGACGTGAAGCTTCTTATAATTAAGAAAAGGCGAGGGTCCGCCGCAGACGGGTTGTACAGAGGAACAAGCCCCCCGGCTAGGTGCGAAGCCTTCGGCGGGCTTCGCGACTACTACAACAAAAAGTTCCAGATTTCCAAACAGAATAAAAGTTACATCTTACACTCCTGTATTATCTATTTAATTAAAATAAATAAAATATTAAAAAATATTAATGTAGCCTATTCTCCTGAATTTCTATATAAATATAAGTCATAAAATTCATTTAATAGTGATTTAAATATTTATTTTTGAAATATCAATGAAATTTTTATTTATAAATGCCTATTAAAATAAATTGGAAAATTATGTTTTTTTTTTCCTTTATAATTCGGTCAGATGTGGATTATGGTATTATATTATAAAACATGCAAAACAAGCTAATTATGGTTAGGCCTTACCAGTAAAGAAAGAACTTTCTCCCCTTCTCAAAACTAAATTAGTTAGTGAAGAGAGAAAAAAAAAGTAAAAAGGAAAAAAAGTGCAAATCCGGAGACTCGCGTGTCATGCATCACGCACGAGCGAAGAGCACGTTCCAAAAAAAAAAAAGGCAAAAGGGAGAAAGCGCCAAATCACCGCCCCTGCATTCAAATAGGGATGAGGGAGAGGTGAATCAGAATTCCTTTTTTTTTTATTATTATTAATAATATAAAAGAAAGTTTCCAAGAAAAGACCTTGGCCCTATTTTTTACTTATGTCATTCAAAGATTGCCGAACTAAAGAATGGTTTAAATTGATGTTCGAGTTTTCAAAAGAAACCACGAATATTCTTTTCTATATTTTATTGAATGAAAAAAAAAAAAAAAAAAAAAAAAAAAAAAACGTTAATGTAAGTTATTAATTTTTGAAATTCTTTAAATATAAGTATCAAATGAAATCTATCAAAATTAGAAAAAATATTTTTTTTAATAGATAGGTCTATCCCAAAAATATATGTTGTAAATATATAGCATGATAGCAGGGGCGTAAATAACACCCCCGCAGACCCAGCAATACGGGGTGGCGCAGTAGGTCAAGAGGTGCAGAGACCCGGGGCGCATAAAAAATATATAAAAGAATTAAAAAAATAAAATGTTGTAAACACATAATCATCAAAATAAATTTGACAATTCATTAAGATATCTTAAGGTGCGTACACATCTGCGCTCTGCTCCGCTCGCGAGCACCATGTTCGTTGTTTTGAGATGCTCGCGAGCTGCTCGCTGCGATCCATCTCTTTGGATCGCTGCAGGTTCGTCAAAATAAATAATTTCAACGAACATGGGACGAGCAACGAACACGAACCGCGAACTGCTCGCGAGCGGAGCAGAGCGCAGATGTGTACGCACCTTTAATAAAACTGTTCCATAAATAATCAACGTCTACCACAGACACAAAATCTAATAGTGGCTGTCCGGTCAGCACCCTCTCTAGGGAGGAGGGATATTCGCCCAGAGGCAACAGAATTTGAGTCATCATTTTGGCTGTAAGGAGAGTTATGTTATTATTGAATCAATACAATTTTTACTTTCTCTTACCTCTATATATATGTTAATATATAGAGAGAGAAAGTATTAGTTTTTTATATTATAAAATAATAAAATTATCTACAGTATATTAGAGGCGCTGGAGATAGTTGAGTATGCAAAATGCGAGGACTGAATTCTGTCAATGGATTTGGGCTAAGAATAGCTCCCAGAATAAGGATCCGGATCTTGCCGGGCCAATTTTTGGTCCATTTTTTTTACCCCCACTCCTCTTTTTTGAATAGGAAATCAATGGTAAGATAATGTGAAGACTTGCAATTATGGTCAAATTCTTATACTTAAATCCTCAAACAATGAAAAAACTATCTTGTCAGCAACTGCGGTGATCCCGTGAAAAGTACTATCTTGCCGCCAGCTGCGGTGGTCCCCTCTACCACTTCACCTCCTTTTTCTTCCTTTATTATAAATTTAAATGTACAGCCCCAAAACCACGCAAAATTGTGTGATCGGCAACTAAGTTCATAATCTACTATCTGGTGCCCCAATCAATAAAAAATACTATCTTGCTGTCAGCTGCGGTGGTCCCCTCTAGCCTCTTTACCTCCCTTTATTTCAAATTCAAATATAAGGCCACGAAATCACCGCAGTTGGTTGCAAGATAGTATTTTTCATTGATTGGAGCACCAGCTAGTAGATTATGAACTTACTTGCCGGTCCACGCTGCCCTACCTAAATGTTTGTAAGCGAAAGTTATGATGTAATTAAGACATCATTACTTGATTTGTGAGTGCTTAAAGCGCCAAATCGAACGGCCTGAGGAACGCTGAAAGCGCTTAAAGCGCCAAATCGAACGCACCCAATGTCTCTCTGAGACAAAAATTTATATCAATTGAATTGGCTACCAATCAATTGAAAAAATTAAAGTATTTCACTCGTGAATCTAAAATTTTTGGCAGAATTCTAAAATGGAGACTCAAATAGTCTAAATCTTGAAAATTTTCGTACCGTAATGTAGATAAATATTCTTAACAAAATAATAATAAATTTTATCAGTCAAAACGAATAGCAAAACATTGATTCATAGCGAGAGATATTCTTTAAGTATGGAAAGCAATTTTTTCTCACACATTTGACAGCTCATTTTTCTAAAATAAAATTTCAATAAAACTTAAAAGAATAAGCTTTTTGTATTTATGATCATTATGTCGCAATTTATTTATTTTATTATCCCTTTTTAATATTCTCTCCCTCTAATTAATTCCGTTTAGCGTTGTTTAATTATAATTCAATGTTTTTAATTAGAAGCATATTTATTTTTTAATTTTACAAAAGAGGATTACATTTTCCAGGTAGCGTCCTTTTTTTAATTTAAAAAAATCAAAAATTAAATGATCTCTTATTTATATTAAAAAATACCTTTTGTGAATAATATAGAAAATTTATTTGGTAGTTTGTCAGATAAAAATTTTTTTTTTTTATTTTTTGGAAGTAGATTTGATTTTTTTTTTTTTTTGTAAATTTGCAGTTATTTTTTCAGACATAAATTATAAATCTTTTATCTTGGTCCGTTTTCGACACTTATATTTGAATGCGAGTGACAAGTGAGAAAAAAAAGCAAGCGGCACTGTCAGACGAAGAAAAGGGAAAGGAGGGAAGAAGAAATATAGAAGAAATATCAACCTCAGATCAGTTAGCTCGTGGTCGCTAGCACTTGCAATAAGTAAGCTCCCGACCATTCAGGCATAAATAAAAATCACTTGCCATGGTAAAAAGTGCAAAAGCACGCTATCTAGGTCAAAAGTTACAAACGTACCCAAACTGCCTAGAACAGAAAGTCCAAATTTTGCTATCTATTCGATTGAAGTCATGAAATTGAAGTGGAATAAAACGATTGTTTCCCTATGGGAAGAACTAATGCCATCTCTTGCCGCCTAGAGTAACCAGCTTCTGAATAGGGTATTAACGGTTTTTCGAGCACCTAACCTAACTTCAGTTGTCATTTTGTCGGAGTGTTTCGTATATTTTTATAACATTGATCCTTAAATTAATAGTAAAAAAGAAAATTAATTAAAAAAAAAAAAAATTAAAATAATATCAACAATAAAAAATATGTTTTAGGCTTTATTTTAATTTTTTTTTTTTTTTTTTTTTTAATAAAAAAACATTCACACTTTTTTCTCATTCACACAGTCTTTTCGGCAACTTAGGCCATATAAGACTTTTACGATAACCGTTATTTATTAATTTATCTATTATTGGGGTCCAGGCATTCTTATTTAAGCCATCTGGTATCCAAATGGCTTAAATAAAATCATCGGACTGCCTGGGACCGCGACCCTTGGTAAACAAGGCCAGCACTCTAACCCCTACACAAAGCCCAATGACACTATTATTATTAAATATTTGTTTTTAGCTTTAAAAAAAAAATAGAGAGACGAGTGTGTGGCAAAATTTCTTTTCTATTCAAAATAAATTTCCAATTAAAAATAAAGAATAAAATAACAAAACAAATCTAGTACTAGTTTGAGTAATAAAATTGCAATCCCGATCTAATTAACTCTATTAAAAGAAGAGCTCTCTCTGAGTCAGAGATGGGTCCAGGCTTTATTACTCGGACGGGCAGGTCTTTTGAATTCGAATTGCTCTTTTCTCTCTCTCTCTCTCGTTTCAATTTCGTTTTGTTTTCTTTCCTTCACCAAACAGACTGATCATTTTATAGAATAGACAAAATGAACAATATACAATCGATTAAAATATTGATATTTTGATCTCAAAAAAATGTTTACACATAATTTTTATTTGTATGATTTTCTTTAATTTTTTTTTTTTTTTTTTTTCAACACTCACACTTTTTCTCATTGACACTCACACTCACACACACATTCACACAGTCTTTTCGGCAACTTAGGCCATTTAAGACTTTGACGATAATCGTTAATTACACTAGTCGACAAAAATGAACTTTTTTTCTTTCACAAGAATGA
This sequence comes from Euborellia annulipes, assembly GCA_023213315.1. Classification (NCBI taxonomy): domain Eukaryota; kingdom Metazoa; phylum Arthropoda; class Insecta; order Dermaptera; family Anisolabididae; genus Euborellia; species Euborellia annulipes. The sequence continues at coordinate 92,567 of JAKCPI010001758.1, read as the reverse complement.
AGATATGAAATTCTAGAAGTATTTTTCATGCTGAATTCAAATATCATTTCAGTTTTGCCCCATCAGGTACAGTTTTAGAGATATAGAGCAAAATAGATTTTGATTGAAAATGGGCTCTAAAACGGCTTTTATTTAGAATGTTCAAATTATTTTTAACGCCGCACCCCGTAAAAATATGCAGATAATTATTATACATATAAATTTTAAGTTTCATCTCAATCGGAGGTCATTTAGACGTGCCGCAAACGGCTTGAAGTTTTAAAAAATCGAAATTTTCAAGATTTTTTTTGCTTTGGTCACCCCTAATACAATTTTAGATTTCCCTGAATGAAAAAAAACATATATTTATGATATTCTATAGTTCTTCGGCTTTCTAAAAATCATTCATTCGTAAAAATCTGTTAATTATTAACCAAATTGTGAACAAAAACGTGAGCAAAGAAAAAACACAAGTACACTCACTGGTCGAAAAAAATGGACCTCTTGTTCTTTTAGAAGTATAAATAAAGATATCAGATTCAAAAAAATATTTTTTTTAATAATATATAATAAAGTTAGTGCCCGTGAACCTATGCTCAAGAGGATTCATTAGCTTCTCGTAGATAGGGTTCGCTTTTTAATTCAATTGAAGTCCATTTTTTTCGACCAGTGAGTGTACTTGTGTTTTTTCTTTGCTCACGTTTTTGTTCACAATTTGGTTAATAATTAACAGATTTTTACGAATGAATGATTTTTAGAAAGCCGAAGAACTATAGAATATCGTAAATATATGTTTTTTTTTCATTCAGGGAAATCTAAAATTGTATTAGGGGTGACCAAAGCAAAAAAAATCTTGAAAATTTCGATTTTTTAAAACTTTAAGCCGTTTGCGGCACGTCTAAGGGCCGGTTGCTTCATCCTGGGTGAGTTTGTTAGCCCCGGGCTAAATGGCTTTTTTTTGTAATGCAGAAACCCTCTTCCGGGGGAACAAATCATGTTCTGTTTGTGAAGTTTGCAACTCCATTTAGGCATCTTATAAGAATTATTAAAAATAAAAATTGATATTATCACCCATAATTTAAATAAATATTATTAATATACATTTAAATATAAGAATTTAATTTTTTTTTGCTAAAATTTGAAAATTTTCAAAAAAATAAACAAGATTTATTAATTTTCACATAACAATTTGTCAATTGTTCCAATCTTCACAACTATTTTGACAAATTGCCAGCTGGGTGGCTCAAATAAAGATAATTTCAAAAAGAAATATATCTTTTATTTTCACCTGACAAGAAGTAATATCAACTGAAAATATTTATATAAATATTTAATATCAATATTATATTAATTTGCAATCAATTTGAAAACAAATAGTTTTATTAACAAGACATGTGCAATGCCTTAGATGAAGTTAGAATATTCAACAACTTGCAATATCCTGGATATACGAGTATAATCCTGATTGACATAAAATGAATAATAACAAAAAAACGGTAGATTCCAGATTGCATTTATATTATTTTTTATATTTTTATATTCGCGAAGTTAGGATGCTTGTGTTCATAATACATGTTCGTACGTGTCAACCCAGGGCTAAATCTTAGCCCCACCTTTGGGCCTGGGCTAACTTTAGCCCGGACCTTGACTCCAATTTCCCATATATCTATATGAAATTACTCAAAAGTGAGGTTAACTCGGGGCTAAATATGGCGACGAGATCTGATGCAAGCGGGCCCTAGCCTATAACATATTTTATAAAATATACAACATTTCATCATTTTATTGATAAAATAAGTAGAATATAAGGTAAAATAACAAATATATGTACTTCTAGAATACTTCTTTTAGCAATAAAATGATGAAATATCGTATATTTTACTATAAAAATAAAACTGAAGTGGGTTTCTGCACTACAAAAAAAGTCGGGGCTAACAAGCTCACCCAGGATGAAGCAACCGGCCCTAAATGACCTCCGATTGAGATGAAACATAAAATTTATATGTATAATAATTATCTGCATATTTTTACGGGGTGCGGCGTTAAAAATAATTTGAACATTCTAAATAAAAGCCGTTTTAGAGCCCATTTTCAATCAAAATCTATTTTGCTCTATATCTCTAAAACTGTAACCTTGTCGACTAGTGTTATTAAATATACATATTAGGGGTCCAGGCAATTTTATTTAAGCCTTTTGGTATCCAAATGTCTTAAATAAAATCATCGGACTGCCTGGGGTCCGAACCCGCGACGTTTGGTATACGAGGTTAGCACTATAACCCCTACATCAAGCCCGAGGGCTTCTTTAATTTAATTTTACAGCAAAATAATTTAAAAAAAAATTTAAATCGTTTTAATCTATAGTTATATATATTATATAATTTCTGAGTGTTCATCTGAAACGCCCTACTTCGGGTTGGAATTTAGAAATTAAATTTTGCAGTCTTATGTTTTGGAAAATCCAGGAAAAAAAAAATTCTTGATAATCAAGAATGTTTGCATTGGAAAGCACCGAGTTCTTTCTATCTCTCTTTATGAAAAATCAAAGACAATTGATTATAATAATTAATTCTCTCAAATGATAAACAAAAAAATTGTTGCTTAATTTTTTTTCTTTTGACTGATCTCTTTATTAAGTATTCATAAAATAGTATTACTTTAATAAATACAATGATAAATTTCTTTTAAGATAAGTGAAATAAATTTCTTAAAAGGTCAGATATATACAGTTGTGGATTTACACTAGGGGCAGTCGGGGCTAGTGCCCAGGGCGGCAAAATTTGGAAAGTGAGAAAAAATTTAATAATAATATATTTAATTAATTAATAAATATATCAGGGGCAGTAGCGTAGCCAGGATTTCTGCTTGGGGGGGGGGCCCAAAAGTTTTATGAACCCGCTCCCCCCCCCCCTTCACCAAGAAACTTAAAGTGGAGAAATTTTTTTTTAGATTAATATAATAATTAAATAAAAAACAAATAAAAAAATTTTTTTTTTCTTAAAATAAAAAAAAAAATTTTAATACAAAATTCGTAAATATTAGAGATTTTTTCAATTATTTATAAGTTTTTTGTTAGATTTTAGAATTTATGAGAGTTAATAAAATATTTATTTAAAAAAAAAAATATCATTAGGGAAAACAATAGGTATTTTTTGGTTTTGGAGAAGGCTTTGGGGGGCCCGGCCCCCCCTGCCCCCCCCTGAATACGCCACTGATCAGGGGCGTATATAGAAATTTTTCGGGGGGGGCCCGAACTCAAAAATTTTTCTGCGGAAAATTTTTTTTTTACACGAAATTTTTTGCGGAACATTTTTTCTTTTGCGGAACCAAAGTTTCCCATCCTGCAGAAAAATTTGTTGCGCTGATGTCTGTATATCCCTATATATATGTATATGTGTTTGGGAAATTTCGGGTGGGCCCGGGCCCCCTCGGTCCCCCCCCCCCCCCTTATATACGCCCCTGAAATATATATAATATATAATAAATTTTCTGCAATTTTTTTTTTTTTTTTTTTTATAAAAAACATTCACACTTTTTTTCTCATTCACACACACATTCACACAGTCTTTTCGGCAACTTAGGCCATTTAAGACTTTGACGATAACCGTTGTGTAAATAATTATATTTATTTGGGGTCCAGGCATTCTTATTTAAGCCATTTGGTATCCAAGTGGCTTAAATAAAATCATCGGACTGCCTGGGGTCCGAACCCGCGACGTTTGGTATATGAGGTTAGCACGCTAACCTCTACGCCATGCCCCGAGGGCTTTCTGCAATTTATTAGTTATTCTAATTCTTAAAAAATAAGATATGAAAATTATCAAAATAAAATTTCAGTCATAGGGCGGCATTTTCTTCAGTGCCCCGCCCCTGGGCGGCACAAATTTAAATCCGCCCTGGATTTAATATTTATATTTATATTAATTGTCTGAAACGAGGTGCATGAAAATGCCCTTGATTATGGAAATTATTATGGTGCATGAAAATGCCCTTGATTATAGAAAGGCAAAGTCTCCCTGGCTATGAGGGAAGTCTGGCGAAGGGCGGCCATTAGGCTACTATAATATTAAAAGAATAAGGATCTCTTCTGGATTTTGGAAGTGAGTTCTTTTTGGAAATTTTTTTTTTTTCTTTAGAAAAAATTTTTTTATTCTCGATCTTGTTATAAATTTTCAAACTAAAAAAATTAAATATTTTCCGATACTTTTTTTCATCCTCTAACCATTATTTTCAATTATTGGCAAAAATTCATTCTATCATAATTGATGACAAATATACGTCTTATAAAGGAAAAAGATAGCCAACTAGAATGAAAGAAATAGAGAGGCTAGAAAGATGATAAATCAATTTGGTTTTGTTCGTTTGCGGAGCTTTTAAGATCCCCCGGAATGGTTTCATTTTGTCTTGGATTCTCAATAAAGTTGTATTTATTTGTAAGGCGGGGCCACTTGCAGTTGGCCTCAATTCCCAATCTTGGCATCACTGTCGAATAAGATTGGCAATTGGTTCAAAAAAAAAAAAAAAAAAAAAAAAAAAAACACCGAACGAACGTTCTTTTTGAGGACGTCGTTTGCAGCTCCGCGGATGGCCATTTAGAGGTGGGCCAACCTGCCCATTAAGAAACACCTTCGAGTGTTTCTAAAAAAAAGACCGAAATTGCGATACGTGATGATTACACCAGAAAATCGCTCAAGGCAATTAGTTACAAACACTGCGTTTTCTTTACCGTATTTAATTTAGTAAAATATGTTAAAAAATATTTTATTTTGTTGATTAATTGTTATCAGGGAAAAAAGTTTATGCTCTTACAATTAGTTAAGTGATCAAACATTTTTGATCGTGAAAGGTGCAACTATTTTGGTATATGTTTGTAAATTAATTAACGCTTAACAGCCTCCAAAATTGTTTCAAGAAATTCCAAGCCAGCATGGCAGAAACTAGAGTGGGTGCCCGTAAAAATCCAGCATGTGGAACAAAATATGATACATATTTTGTAAAGTAAATCCCTAAATGACGACTAGAGGGAAAATTTAAAAAGTCACGAGCTTGTAAATTTTTTTTTTAATTTATTTAAAATTTATTTTAAGAGTTTATTTCTTTTTCCAAAATCTTAAGAAGTAGAAAATTCCAAATCCACAAAATAATTAATAAAAAAAATTCCTACTGGGAAATAAAAATTAGTTCTCGACAAACAATTATAAAAGGGAAGATTTTTTTTTAAATGTGTTCTATTTTACAATCTAAAATTTTCCTCTTGTTAGATGTGGACTGAGTAATTCGAAGATAATACGATAAAACTCCCATCCAGCTCCAACTTAGAAGCGATCTCTTTATCTTTTAAAAGGATAAAAGTCGTGTAGCTCTAGCTAGATTTTCTGATTTTCTACGAAAAGAATTATCTAGACTCCCACAAATAGTCTCTCTTTTTTTTTCTTGAATCAAATTCAGTGAACTTTAAGATTTTAAAAAGATTAATGAAATATCGTTATTACTTTCCAGTTAATTATAAATTATATAAAATCATGAATAAGTAAAAAGAATAGTGGTTGAGATTATTTTTATCCTCCCTCAATTTTTCTAGTTAAATTAATTCTTCAATGCCCACGGGGCGTGGTGTAGAGGTTAGCGTGCTAACCTCATATACCAAACGTCGCGGGTTCGGACCCCAGGCAGTCCGATGATTTTATTTAAGCCATCTGGATACCAGATGGCTTAAATAAAAACGCCTGGACCCTAATATATATAAATTCATAAATAACGGTTATCGTAAATGTCTTATATGGCCTGAGCTGCCGAAAAGACAGTGTGAATGTGTGTGTGAGTGTGAGTGTGAATGAGAAAAAAGTGTGAATGTTTTTTAAAAAAAAAAAAATAATTGTTCAATTTTCAAAATAGGTAATCTTAAAATAAACATCTGGCCATATTTATTTTTCTGCTTTACATTTATCTATATAATTTTGAGCTCTATATTATCATAGATGGTTCGAGCAGTTTATATTTATTTGCTTGTATTATTCACAGATAAGGGCTTAATGTAGACAAGGCAAGGGCTTTCATAAACAGGGCATACATACTACAAAGCAATCTCTCTAATTAGCAGGATTTGTTGTTTCTTATAATATATCTGAAAATAAGACGGGCCCTGGGCTGATATGTCTACGAGGATCCAAAAAAAAGGAAGTCAGGGGGAACCCGGTAGGCCTAAAATGAAGTACCCATGGCCAGTCGCAAAACCGAGGCGAGCGAACCGGAAATTAAAAATACCATGATATATTTGGTTACTATAGAAAAAAAAAATTATTTCTATGAGATTTTTAAAACTTCAAATTGAAAGCCCAACAGTAAGTATGTTGAAGATGGAAATACATCTTAAATCACATCTTGTGAACAGCCATTTTAATCCAAATTGCTCGGGCCAATTTTGAGAAAATCGATAAAATATAAAAAAGTACATCAGTAAAGTATTCTTTGGGCGATTTTATTAAAAATCATTAAGACATAGGTACTTCGCTTAGGTATAAAATTGTAGTATCGAGAGTTTATTTTTTCTTGAGTTATTTCATTAACACATATTTTTTTTGATATTTAAATTCATTAAATTTATGGATAAAAAAGGTAAATTCTTTTGAAACAGGTTTTATTGCTTTTCTCTTTAAAATGTGTACCTAAATGTTTTGATAAAATTAAGATGAAAAATACTTCCCCAATTAGCTTGAATTTTAGTTTTTTTCACAATAAATTTAATGAATTTAAAGTGAAATATCAAAAAATGTGCGTTAATAAAAATAACTTAAAAACGAAAAAACTCTCGATACTCAAATTTTATACGTAAGCTAAGTAATCATATCGCACGCTTCTCGAATATTTGAATAAAATCCTTCAAAGTGTACTAATACTAATACAAAGACAGCTGAATGTTTAATGGAAATAATATTCAAAATTTTTTTTTCTCTTGTGGACGTATTCGTATCCGGGATCGGCAAATTCTATATATACAACTGCAGAACTGGTTACCAAACAATTGAAATAAATGGAAACGTGGTCTAAATTGCCTCAAAGGCCAAAAAAGACCTTAACATAGAAAAAAAATACGCTACGAGAACAAGCAGGTCCGTCGCTTGACGAGATCGGAGAAGGCTGGGTTATAGAGAAAGATAACTCAGCCTTAGCTCGGGTAACTCGTGGACACTATTCACGTATTTAGAAGACGTGAGCCCTGAGTTAAAAAATACGGAATCCCTATCGTTGATGGAGGGAGAGAGGGGTTAAAGGGTGAGTGATTTTTTTCTATCCTGCGTACCTTATCATACTTTGTAATTTTCTAATTTACCAACAACAGGGATTTCTTGCTATGCAAAATATGCACTCAAGACCCCCAAATATGCTTTGAGTTATCACAATAAATTTTGTCCTGAGACCTAAAACATCAAAATAATGAGACGAATAGCAATTGAGGAAAATACATGCATTATTGCTAGTCAAAATTCGAATACCCTATCCATTAAGATAATTTTTATATAAGGCTATTAAAACCAAGTTCTGTGTAGGTGTAGATACGTGTAGGTGGAGACTCTTGCTTGGCAAGTTATTCAATAAAAATAAATGAGTGAAAAAATAAATGCATATATGAACACAAATTAATTGCCTTTGGGACTTAAAAAAAAAAAAAAAAAGAAAACGAGAGAAGGAAAGGGAAAATATTATTAATAAGCTACAAAGGAGTTTTTTTTCTTTATAGAACAAAATTTAGAAATTATTTTTCTATTTACATATCCTATGAATGAATAAATTAAATGATATTTACTTCATAAAAGGTCTTTAAAAATGATTTTTCGGCTTTTTTTCTCTTTTATACCTATATTCAATAGAAGTTAATTATGAAAAGATGATAGATAGAAGGAGTCAATATAAAAAAGAAAAATAAATTATTTTTTATCGATATAAAGCTTATTAATGAAATTTTTTTTTAAGTCTTGTTCAATTTTATTTTTTTTTTAAATTAAAACATTTTGTCCTAATGATCTTCAATTAAAAAAAAAAATAATGAATACAAATTTTTCCTTTAGTTGAAAATCCGATTAATCGATCATTTTGGCAAGTTTATCTATGAAATAGGCCTACTGATTTTTAATGGGAAATTGAAGTTTTTTCCTTTTGATTGTTTTTGAAATTAATCAGTTTCTGTTTACAATTTTAGAGTTCTTGTCAAATGATTTTTTTAAAGAAACAAAGAAATATTTTTTCTTAGGTTAAAAACGATGACACAGTAGCAAGGAAGGCTTTAAGGGACCTAATAATCTTGTCTTCTCTCTTCTCTCAATTCCCACAGGTACAATGAACTTGCAAAAACTTGAAAATAAAACTCATTCGTGACTCGCTGGCTTAAAAAAAAACTTCCTTTAAAAAAAAATCATATCCTCCAGTTTCCTCTGCACAAAAAACCTTCGAAATGTTAACAAAATTCGAAGTAAATATTGTAGAAAATTTTTAATTTTTTAAAGTCGTAATAGAGTATTATACTATTTAACGAACAATGTACAATACGTTTGAAACATTGTACCGATGGTTACTGGGGTACGTTCCACACGTTGATACCTCGGGGCCACCAACTCGGTGTTTCGTCTCGCTTAGCATCGCTTAACCGCAACGATTGTGGTGACTGTTACTCTACTCCTTTGCCAGGCTCCCCGGTTGATTACATCTTTAAAATACTTATCAGCGAAAACTAAATATATGTCGACATAAAAAATGTGGTGTGACAAGCACAGAACACAACTTTTAATTACAAAAGGTAAGAGAAAGTTGTATGCTGTACGACCAGTCACACCAGATTTTTTCCTATGAGGTACAAGAGTAAAGTGTGCTTTAAACAATTTTGAGAGCAAAATGAGAATATATTTCATTATAAAGAGCATCTAAATAATAATTGATTTTTGAATTTTAATCATAATTGTTAAAGCGGATTATTAGCAAATCGAAACAAAATTTGAAAAAGTACATCAGTAAATTATTAGTACTTTTTGGCCGATGTGATTAAAATCCTTGAGATACTTGCGACATGGGTACTTAATTGTTAGCTTAAGTATAAAATTTGAGTATTGAGAGTCTTTTTGTTCTTGAATTATTCCGTTAACTCCATTTTTTGATATTTAACTTGAAATTCATTAAATTTATCGTGAAAAAATTCTAAATTCTCAGATGTCTATTCCAGTTATAATATCAAAGTATTTATCTAAATTTCTTCAAAAGAGATTTGATTGCTTTTAAATGCCTGTTTTATTGCTTTTCTTAAAATTGCCATTAAAAGAGGGGATTTTCCTTTTAGCTTGAAATTTAGTTCTTTTCACAATAAATTTAATGAATTTCAAGTGAAATATTCAAAAAATGTGGGTTAACAAAATAACAAAAAAACGAAAAAACTCGATACTCAAATTTTATATGTAAGACTAAGTAACCATATCGCAAGCATTGGCAGGAATTTTATTCAAATCGGCCAAAGAGTACTAGTACGGTACTTTATTGATATACTTTTTCTATTTTTTTTTATTTACTCACAATTGGCTTTAACGATTTTGATTAAAATTTATAAATCAATTTTGAATTCGAGATGATCGAAGTATACATTGTATATTAGCTATGGGCTCGCCCATAAGCGGTTATAAATCAATTATTTTTTAGATGCTCTTTAAAATGTATATTCTTATTTTGTAGACAAAATTGTTTGTACTTCATGGGAAAAATAAAAGGCATGGTAACAAAATTTAAATATTTTTCTATGTATTTATTGGAGAGACATTTTTTGTTTGGTCTTTCCATTATTAGAGTTGTGGCAATAAATTTCAAGATCTGTACATTTTCAAATTTTATTTTCTTTGAAATCTTACCTGCTATACCACCACAAAATGACTTTTTTATGTACCCTATTAATATAAAAAAGTCGATCGAAGTAAGAAACGATTTGGCCAGCATTAAAACTAAAATTGGTCAACTTTTGCTAACGTCTGCATTTTTACAGTATAAAAAAATGTAATAAAAATTTTTTTAATGTTGCATTTAAAAGAATAGAAAGAAAGTTTTTTTCTTGTTTTTAAAGGCCTATTAACCCTTTAAAAGACAATTTGATTTGATCCAATACTTTTTCAATTTTTCAATTTTTTAATGGAAATCCCCTTTAATATAGCATTAAAATGATTTATTAGCTATTATATTTTTTTTACATTATTTAACACCTACAAGGAAACAAATTTTTAGTTGAAATAAAATGTATTAAGACGTATTAAAATTTTCAACTTAACATTATCACTTTGAATCTGTTTATAAGTCTGAAGTTTTATTGAAACGCATGGCTCAATTTGCAGTAAAGCAATTTTTGTTTCCAAGTTTTTTTTTTTTTTCATTTAGAAAAATGAAATAAAAAGCAATTTATTTGATATTTAAACAGAAATACATATTTTATAAATTTTTTGTTGTTTTTATTAAATAAATCAAACGTATTCATTTTATCCAATTAAACTTATAAATTAATTCAATTAAAAAAAAAAGTATTTCATGTAAAATATTATTTATTATAAATTTTCATATTTAAATCACATAGAGGTGAACTAGATATGCTGTTATTTTTGAATTTCCTATAATATTGTAGTGTGGCCTTTGAGTTGTATCAAGGAAAGGTTGCAGAAGCAGACTGGCAGCCAAATTTTTTTTTTCTTTAAATATTTTATTAGGCCGACGTTTCGGTCTCGATAGAGGCCATCTTCAGAGCCCAATAAGTGTCAAAGAAATATATATATTTAATTTGCATTAGGCAGCTATGTGTAATGATGCCCATCGGGTGAGAGATCTTTGAATGATTGATTGATTTGATTCAAAGATCTCTCACCTGATGAGCATCACATATAGCTGCCTAATGCAAATATATTTCGTTGACACTTATTGGGTTCTGAAGATGGCTCTATCGAGACCGAAACGTCGGCCCAATAAAATATTTTGAGAAAAATAAAATTTGCTGCTAGTCTCTGCCCCTGCAACCTTTCCTTGATATAATTTCCTATTACTTTTTGAGTAATTAATTCATAAGATACGATTTCTTCCATAGGAAATGTATAGAGAAATATAAAATTATATCTATGTATTCTTTGCATTTATATATTCTATGAATGTAAACAAATCCTCAAGCAGGCACTGGTTTGGAATGCATAGTAATTTTTTTTCATTATTAAAAAAAATGCGAGGGTCCGCCGCAGGCGGGCCCGAGGCAGCTGGAGGGGGTCCAGGGGGCCTAAGGCGGGCGGCCTCGTATGTTTTTCATTATTACTTCTTGGACCAACACATGATACATGTAATTTTTTAATAATAATAGGAGTATTCATGATCTTATATATACGACGTCCTATCGTCTTAAAAGTCTCCTATGTCTTATTTGAGTATACGATATACGACATTTGCCTCTCGTATTGCTAAATAGTACATACGACGGTCACAGGTCTCTTACATCGGTGTCGTATGTTATAAATGGATTTCCGCCATTAGCAATGTCAAAGTTATATTCTAACCTAAAAAGTGTTTGTGCAGTTTGTGTTTTGTTTTCAAGTGTTTAGTGTGTTGTTTTGTTTGTTTCTCTTATTTATTTATTTAAAAATAAAAATGAATGAGATAAGTGAGACAATTTTAAAAAGAAAAAGACTTTTAGTAGGTTATGAATGTTGTTCGATCTCACCGAATCTCATCAAATACGACATAGGACAAATTTATTTTTTGTCCATTCGTTAACTTTTGTACTAGACTGTTTACGATTTAGGACATTTAGGACAAAACGCAAGATCATGAATACCCCTAATATCATTTGAGGAAACGTATTAATATCTTATTACGTGTAAAAGGCTGATGGAATTTCGCTTCAAATTACAACCTTTGTGACATTAGAGTGAGCAGCTAATGAAGAAGTGCATATAAAATGCCTTCAAAATATTGGGAGAAAAACACTAAAGAATTTTTCTCATTGACAAGAAAATAGCACATTACCTCTATGATAGGTTAAAGATATTGATAACTAGAGAGCGGACAAAAAAGCATAAAAAAATGGAAAAAAAGTGCTTAAAAAAGCATAAAAAATTTGAATAAAAAGTCGTTAAATAAGCATATAAGTTTAAAAAAAGCATCTAATAAGCAATTTTTACTCATACCAATGGCGTATACAAGTTTTTTTTTAAAGAAACTAAATTTATTCCGCCCCGCCCTGCGAAAAATTTTGTTTTTGCGGAACCAAATTTTTTTCACCCTGCGGAAAAAATTTTTTTTACAGGGCTATATTTTTTCACACTGCGGGGTTTTTGGAAATTTTTTTTTTTGAGGGGGTGCCGCCCCCCCCCCCCCTTATATACGTCCCTGGTGTATGCGTGTGTGAATGGGAAAAAAGTTTTTTAATAAAAAAAAAAAAAAAAAATTATAAATATTCGTAAAATAAGTTCAAATAAGCACGAAAGGGAAAAAAAGCATGAAAACTCAAAAAAAGCAAAAAAAGCATAAAAAATGCAATCTCAATGCACTTAGTTTTTCCTAATTCGTATAGAAATTAAATATCTAATGGTTGCTTATAAAATTGAGCAATAAGCATTTTGCTTAAAATCCGGTCTCTATTGATAACTTAAAGGCGAATTAATCAAAACACTGGTCAACAATAAAGATATTTTTTTTTTTTTTTTATAAAAAAACATTCACACTTTTTTCTCATTCACACTCACATTCACACAGTATTTTCGGCAACTTAGGCCATTTAAGACTTTTAACGATACTCAGTATGTTTAATAATATCTATTGGGGGTCCAGGCATTTTTATTTAAGTCATTTGGTATCCAAATGCCTTAAATAAAATCATCGGACTGCCTGGGGTCCGAACCGGCGACGTTCAGTATAGAAGGTAGGCACGCTACCAACTACTCCAAGCCCCGAGGGCTACAATAAAGATATGAAATTCTAGAAGTTTTTTTTCATGCTGAATTCAAATATCATTTCAGTTTTGTCCCATCAGGCAAGAATTTTGTGTGATATTAATTTGATTTTTTAATATTTAATAAAGTCAGTGCCCGTGACCCATGGCTCAGAGAGGATACATTAGCTTCTCGTGAATAGGGTTCGCTTCCAGTCTTAAGCGCGGAAAGACAAATTTATTTCAATTGAATTGGCTATCAATCAATTGAAATAAATAGGGATGGGGTCTTAAATGGTCGGCTATACCGAATAAGGACCGTAAACAAATTTAAAAAAGAATGTATCCTCTCTGAGCCACGGGTCATGGGCACTGACTTTATTAAATATTATAACAAAAAAAAAAAAAAACAAATTAATTTCACACAAAATTCTTGCCTTTAAACTGAAATAATAATATTTGAAGCGTGAAAAATATTTCTAGACTCTCATATCTTTCTTTATTCTTGTAAAAAAAAAAGAAATCCATTTTTTCGACCAGTATATATATGTACTGGTGTTTTTTCTTTGATGACGTTTTTGTTCATAATTTCGTTAATAATCAACAGATTTTTACTAATGAATGATTTTAAGAAAGCCACAGAAACTATAGAATATCGTAAATATATATTTTTTTCATTCAGGAATACCTAAAATTGTATTAGGGGTGACCAAAGCTAAAAAATCTTAAAAAATCGATTTTTCTAAACTGTAAGTCGTTTGGGGGATATATTAATTACAACGGTTATCGTCTCAAGTCTTAAATGGTCTAAGTTGCCGAGAAGACTGTGTGATATTTAAGCCATTTGGATACCAAATGGCTTAAATAGAAATGCCTGACCAAACAATAGATATATTCTCTACAACGGTTATCGTCAAAGTCTTATATGGCCTAAGTTGCCGAAAAAGACTGTGTGAATGTGTGTGTGAATGTGAGTGTGAATGAGAAAAAGTGTGAATGTTTTGTTTAAAAAAAAAAAAAAAAAAAGACTGTGTGAATGTGTGTGTGAGTGTGAGTGTGAATGAGAAAAAAGTGTGAATGTTTTTTTAAAAACAAATAAAAACAAAGTCGTTTGCGGCACGTTTAAATGACCTCCGATTGGGCTGAAACTTAAAATTTATATGTATTATAAATAAATATCTGCATATTTCTACGGGGTGTCGTCTTAAAGATATTTTGAACATTCTACATAAGAGCCGTTTTAGAGCACATTTTTTATTAAAATTTGTTTTTCTCTATAACAGTTATCTCTAAAACTGTGCCTGATGGAAAAATTCAAACTACATATCTGAATTCAGAATGAAAAAATGCACTAGATTCAGTAATCAGATTTCTTGTGAAGAAAACCTTGTCGACCAGTGTAATTTTAACCATAGTTCAATACGCATAAAAAAAGCCAAAAATTGTAACTTGGAAGAAAAGTATTTCTACAATCAAAAGAATTTTAAGTACTAGTCTAAAAAAAAATATTTAACTTACACGATGAATTTTTATTTTCTATAAATTCCATTTCTGATTGAAAAAGATCCTTTTCGATTTTACGTATTTGTTTTTCATCTAAAGAAAGAGAGAGAGAAAATGTGAGGGAGGTTAATCTGATTCCACAAGAGAGAGAGATGAGATCGAATGCCGAATTACGTTCGTTATAAAAACTCACATTTTATTAGGCACGTGTAGAAATGAAAATGGAACAGCTATCATCAGAGCCAGAGGCACTTTTGGGTATGAGGTTTGTTTGGGGGGGGGGGGGGGTTCTAAGAACAAGTTCGATCAGGCGTGACTCGTCTTGAAGGGGATCAGGGTGTCAAATGGTCCCACTCCAGCCAGCCTCTCTCTCTCTCTTTCTTGCTGGTATCCTCGGATATTTAAGCCCGAGACGTGACTTCGCCACCCCCAACTCATCTCGGTTGATTCTTCTTCGATAAGCTTTGTCAACCCTTGTACTGTTTGTACCTAGTTTGATTGGACAATGTTTACAACAATGACAGTGTAAAAGAGAAACTTATTACCAACAACAGCCAACTCTAATATCAGTTCCATGCCTGGACTAATTGTTTAATATAAAAGGGGAAGAAAATCATTTCTTTTAATTTTAAATAGGGTTACTAATAATTAAAAAGGATAAAAATACGAAAAAAAAGTGCTTACAAATGCAAAAAAATCTTGAATAAAAAGTTGATCAATAAGTAAGTTATAAAATTTGAAAAAAAAAAAAAACATCTCATAAGCAAAGTTAGCAAAAAAGCTCTCCTCATACCAATGGCTGATACAATGGCTAATACCACATCTAAATGTGGTAATCCCCCTCCCTCCCTCCCCGAGATTATATCTTCTGGGAAATTTTTTTTTTCTTTAAACACTCACACTTTTTTTTCCATTCACACTCGCATTCACACACACATACACACAGTCTTGTCGGCAACTTAGACCATATAAGACTATACGATAACCGTTATTATGAATATATATATAGTAAGGTGGGGCAAAGATCCGCAGTTTTTGTTTGGGATTTTTTTTGACCTTCCTATGAAAGATACAATAAATATCGGATCTATATTGGGGTCCAGGCATTCTTATTTAAGCCATTGATAATCAATTCTTGGAAATTAAATTTTATTTCTAATATAAAATTTTAAAAATTAAAAATTTTATTTCTATATACAGTATATTCTGGTAAACAAGTACAGAATGCAACTTGAAATTACCGAAAGTAAGAGGGAGTCGTGTGCTGTGCGACCAGTAACACCAGATTACTCCCCCCCCCCCGAAAAACTTTTCTGAATCCGCCCTTGACTCATACCTTACTAATAAATTATGATATTATTACATTACTATTACCCATGGGGGTGCCCTACTTAAATATAAAATTTCAACTTCCAAGCTCTTTTCGTTCTTGAGATATTTTGTTCACAGACACACACACACACACAGACAGACCATGTCGCGAAAACCACTTTTTTGGACCTCAAAACGTGTATATCCGTCAAAATCTCGACTTCGAATTTTCGACATGAATCCAATACTTTCTCTCTTATTTATTTTAACATATAGACCCTATAGAGGTAAGAGAAAGTAAAAATTATATTTCAATTTCAATAGTAGAAAATGGGAAGACTGACATCTGTCGAAAGTTATCTTGTCTCGAGTTGCGAAAGGTTGTAAGTATGACGTTTAAGGTCGTCTTTGAAAATAGACTTTGAAAAAAAAAAAAATGGCGATAGGAATGAGAAACGAACCATTCTCCCTTAGATCATGAACCAAGAGTTTTTTAACAAAGGAGCAAGGCGATAACGACAAGGCCATATGGTATAATAGGTTTATGTTTTATGATCTGTCAGATTTGAATTATTTGAATAATATTTGCAAAAGTGAAAAAAAATCAATCATTTTTTAACACTTTTTCTATCTTTATAATTAAACAACAAATGTTTATGAAGTAATTAAAAATATGGTTTAGTAATGACGTTTAATTGGTGATTTATATAATAAATAAATACATTATTTTTTTTTTTCTATTTTACAATAAATAATTAGCTAATGTCATTATATCGATATTTAATTTTGATTAATATACCCAGTAAAACATGTTGTCATGTTTTTTTTTTTATAATTCAATTTATTCTTTTGGCTTAAAAAATAGAAAACACTACAAAGTTTTAATTTTTAATTTTATTATGTTTTTTTTTAATTTGGATTTACATGTTCCAAATTGTATTCCATTTATTTGCCTTTTATTTTTTTCAACCGCAAGAATAAGACACCTTCACACACATTTAATTATAAAGTTTTTTTTATTTAAAAAAAAAAAAATTTAGGCCTAATTAATTATTTCTCGGGATCGCCCCGGGCTTGGCGTAGTTAATAGCGCGCCTACCTAGTATACCAAGGGTTGGGAGTTCGGATCCCAGGAAGTTGGATGATTTTATTTAAGCCATTTGGATACCAAATTCAATTATTATAATTGTTTTAATAATGACTTGTTATAATTAAAAAAACATTTAAAAATTTTAAACCAATGAACAAAAAATAAAAAAAAATCGTAAAAAACTGAATATAAATTGTTCCTCTTCAAAAAAAAGAGAGAAAGAAATGTATAAAAAAAAAAAAATCTTAATTCAATTCAATAGTTCTATTTATTTGATTCTCCAAATATACATACATTCATGCACAAAGGAATATATTTACTTCCAATTCAAGGAGGGCGAAAGAAAGAGAAAGAGGCAATAAAGACAGTCAAGACATCTTCACGAAAGGGAAAAAAACAACAAATTCTCATCCATTGATAAATAAGAGAAAGTAAAAAAAATCCAGATGTGCGAATGTGTTTTTATAAACATTCGAAAAATATATTAGCTTTATCCAAATATTATTGTAAAATATAAAACCTTCACTCACTCTCTATATACTCGTATCGTATATATCGTATATACATATATATTAACATATACATATAGGTAAGAAAAAGTAAAAATCAGATGGAGTACATCTGGAGAATCTCTATTTTGGGTAGGCCCTCACCAGAGGGTCAGGGTTTTTTTTTAATTGTATTATACTCTAGATTATATTAAATGACCGAATAATGCCATTTTAAATCTAAGTTGCACAATTAAGCGCAATTAAGTACATTAATAGAATTTAATTACTAATATTAATAACAAGGTAGAGCATTAACTTCTGGTGTCAAAGGTTGAGGGTTCGCACCCCATCACAGACAAAAAATTTATTTCTATTGAATTGCGTACCAATCAATCTATTCAAATAAATGGGAATGGGGTCTAAAATGCCTCAGATGCCGTCTAAAAATAAATTTAAAATTCGTCAATTCTTTCCCACATTTAATTGTTTTTTTTTTTTTTTTTTTTTTAAAATTTTTCTTCGTTGTCAAGTAATTTGGTCCAGGCCTAGAGACGAGCATTTCAATTAATTGCATATGATAATGCAATAAGCACACATCATTTGACTGTTAGAATTTAAAAGATTTTTTTTAATTTAAGCAATCTACAATAACGCTAAATCACTTTTAAAGGAAACCTTTTTTTTGTTTTAATAAACAAATGATATATAGGATATATTATTTTTAAATTTTTTTTTTTTTTTCTTAAGAATATTTTTGCTAAGTGGGAGACATCTGCAATTCAAGAACAACTCAACAAGAAAACAAAACTTTGTTTTGTTTGTCCAGTCAAGTCCTTCGCAGTTAAAAAACTCTTTATTTTCAAATTTATGCAAATAGCTAAAACTTACAAAGTTTAGAATTTCAAAATTTTTAGCTATCGTCTGGCTTGTTAGATTTGATTCCATATAAAATCTTTCACAGTTATGGAATCGAATATGGAGTCGGAGAGGGGAGGGAAGGTCCTCAAGCCCGGGTATTACTAGAAAAGGAAAAAAAATTATACCTAAACCAAATATTCTTCTCTCCTTGCCTTGTCCCGCGATGCGGGGTCGATGGACCTCACTCTTTCCCTCCAACCCTATCATACGTTTTTGCGACTGGAAGAAATATGACAGGCCGGCCCGACGCCCGTGTTGAAAAGAGGAAGGAAGAGACAGACATTTAAAGAATTGAAGGACTGCCTGTCCCAGCTTGGGCAGCTCGTGGTCGCTATCCACGTACCCACAAGATGTGGGCCCCTGAGCAATATACCTAAACCAAATGAAAATTCTGTTTATATAGTCTACATAATTTTCTTTTGGATCAGGAAGTAATATTACGAATCGTAATGTTTTTTTATTAATAAAAGAATTTTCATCTGTTGGAATACAGTATAAGTTATATCAAATACTTAAATTAACCTTTTTTTTTGTTACATTATTTTTATGTCGCATTTTCGAAGGTCGTTTAACTTCAATGAGGTGGGAAGTGAAATGAGATGAAGAAATGAAAAAATCAATGACTAAATGGGATTCGAACCCATTCATTTAATCCCCTCTGCATTTCGACTCTTTCTCTCTCTCTCGCTATTTACTCTAAAAACAAACAAAGAAAATATAAGCTATGTAGATATGAACTTTTAATATTAATGAACAATTAAAAAAGTGGGCGTGGCAGCGACGGACATAGCTCTAGATTTTAAAAGTTTCTAGAGAAACGAGAGAAAATCCTGTGGAAACGCCTTTGTTTTTAATGCTGGATATGACTCTGAATGCAGAGTAATGAGGGAAGGGTTTATAAAATACCAAATAATTATTATTAGGATAATAGGAGTCATTTATGACCAGTAAACATGATCATCTCGTAAATTTTATCTTATGGCCTATTGATCGGTTATTTATAATCTCACTAGCCTTATTATTAATTAATTTCATCATTAAATATTCTATATATAATATATATAGTTGAATAGGTAAAATGCCACAGTTCGCTTTTTAGGTTATCGAAGGCTTAAGGCGAGCTTAAGATCTAAGATGTTTTAGTGCAAATGGGCATAAATAACTTTATATCTCTTGAAAGAAATTTATTCAAGAAACTTAAATCCAAAAAATCATGTTGATGCATTGGGATAGGTGGCCCCCGAAAAACAAGACCATTGAACGCCCGCCGGAAGCCATCGATACTGTATAAATACAATTAATAAATAAATTTATAATTGGCCTCTGTAGCCGAAATGACTTTCTTTAAAAAAAAAAAAAAAAAAAAATGCTGATGCATTATTTAAATTGATGTCTATTATCGTTTAAAAGATAAGGAAATTATTATTATTTGAAATTCCTATCGGGATCCCCGTTTATTTACCCGAGGTGCTTCCGTGCACGAAATCACACACTTCAAACCAAACCGGCCTCTGCCCTACCGGCACCCATGGTAATAAGAAGCGTAACTAGAGAATTTGGCTGGGGGGCCATGTGACTCTCAATTTTTCTTGGGGCAAGGAGTTTTCTGACCGGGGCCACGGGCCTTCTGGGAGGGGGCAGGCCCCCCAGCACCCCTCTTGTTACGCCCATGCCAGCACCCCGTTAAGTTAGGTTATTTCGTATCTCTAACTCCTCCTCCTGCGTTCGTTTCTAGCTAGTGAACTAATTCTTATTTCTGGTTCCACTCGGTTCCTTTTATCCAACCACTTCCATGCTCTGGAGGATGTCCTAGTTGAAGAGGGACACCCTCAGCACCGGCGGCGTGTAGCCTACTCCTTTCGATGAATGGATCACTGAGAGCAAACCTTCTTTACGTCCCTTCCACAGGACGGGATGTCACAGCAACTCCCTCTCCTCGTAGAGTTGCCTGGGGTACCTAAAATTGCAATAGTGTTTATCGAAAGTTACTCGATGTGGTAACTCACTTTTTTTCTCTCTTCTTTTTTCAGACATATAACGCAGACAGGCAAATTGGGGAATCATCAGCTTGTGCCACTGCACTACTCTGTGGGGTCAAAGCCAATTACGAGACAGTAGGGTTGGACGCTACAGCAAAACTTGGAGACTGTATGACTAGTTACACCTCTAGAGTAACATCGCTCGTGTCCTGGGCTCAACACCAAGGTACAGTACAAATAAATATTTTATTTACAGAACATCACTTATTATAATAGAATATAGAGTTTTTTCTGATAGGACATTCCTTTATACGGGTATAATTTTTCCTGTATAGAAAACAGAGCCTCATTCAGGAGCAAATCACCTCAGCTGGTCCTACATATAAGTAGTTATAAAATCAGAGATAGGAAACCTGCGCCCTTCTAAGATATTCTCATTTATATTCATAATATACATAGTTTGTATTCTCTCTTTAAATTTAATTTAAATAATTTAAAAAAGGTTCCTCACTCCTGTTATATCACATTTAGGTATTTAAATATACAAACAAAAAAGTAAATTAATACTATAAATAATATTTAAATTAACAAATTAAGTAAAAATCAACTCTCTTTTTATTAAAAAAAAAAAAAAAAACAATAATAATAATCTATCTCCATTTCTTTCTCATATCTTTGAATTAACTTCACTAGAACTGCGTATCAATTTGATTTTTTTTAAAATATAAATTCGATAAAAGCGTTTTTTTTTATATAGAATAATAGGATTAATTTTAGATAATCTAGCTTTCTAGCATGCAAGTTTGAATTATTTTTAGAAATTTACTATTAGAAATAATTGTCAAAAAAAAAAAGAGAAAAGAAAAGTTCTCTGACATATAGCCTATATAGCAAAGGATTTGATATATAATTATCGACATTTTGGTCTTAAAATGGCCTATCGAATCTTTTGGGAATTGAACAAACGAGGATAATAGCACTTTCTTCGAATCACACTTAAAAACTCTCTCAAGCTGCTTTAGACTCCGAACAGGTCCAGCAGCCAGGGTTAACTGGCGTATACTAGTGGGCTTTGGGAAAAACATAAAAACTCTCATTTTCTCATAAAAAAATTAGATATTTTATCAAGAACTATTAAATAAACTAATATTAAGAGCAATATCAACTGAAAATGATTCATGAAATAAATCTAATCAAAAAGCAATCGTTTTATTATTTATTAATTATATATATCAATAACTCCCACCCCCTGGTTGATAGACTAAAGATGTTCACAATGTAAACATTTACGACTTATTGAATTTTGATTCCATTTATAAGAGAACCAGTGTTTACTATAAAAAAAATAAATAAAAAAATTAATTTAATAAAAATTCGTGGAAGATTATTGAGTTTGGTTCTGATGTGGGCGAATCAAGAATAAAACAATTTGTTTTTAATGTAAGATTTATTGGCTTGCTACATCCTACATAAAAAACAAATTGTTTTATTCTTGATTCGTCTACATCAGAACCAAACTCAACCACGAATTTTTATTGAATAGTTATATTAGTAGGTCTACTACTCCACATTAAAAATTAATTAATTTATTTTAAAAAAACTGGTATGGGTCGACATATATTTAGTTACACAGATATATTAGAATTCAAAGATTTACAAACATATAAAAATACAGTATGCTCTCGGGCCTTGGTGTAGTTGCTAGCGTGCTGGCCTTCTATACCAAGGGTCGCGAGTTCGGATCCCAGGCAGTCCGATGATTTTAATTAAGACATTTGGATACCAAATGGCTTGAATAAATATACCTGGACCACCAATTATATAGGCTATATATTATATTAACAAATAATGATCTTTTACTCAGGAATTCGCAGTGACTTTGCAGCCAGGAGATTAAATAAAAAATTATTTTATTTAATTTTTATTTGACGACGTTTCGGTCGCCAATCACGACCTTCATCAGGGCAACCGAAACGTCGGCAAATAAAAATTAAATAAAATATTTTTTTATTTAATCTCCTGGCTGCAAAGTCACTGCGAATTCCTGAGTAAATCTCCACAGCCATAAAACATCAATTTATCGAATGATCTTTTAGTTTTATATGGCCCATTTCTCCTATCTTTCCTATGAAGAACAATAGAAATAATAAGTGGTCTTTTAACAATTTCAAGGGGAAAATGAGACTATACATTTTAAAGAGCATCTAAATATAATTGATTTATGAATTTTAATCAAAATCGTTTGAGCAAATTTTGAGAAAATCTAAAAAAGTACATTAATAAAGCACTAGTACTTTTTGGTCGATTTTGTTCAAAAGCTTCCTGTCACGTGGCAGTGGGATATATAACTTAAATATAAAATTTCAACCTCTCTGTCTTTTCGTTTTTGAGATATTTTGTTCACATTCAGATGTTGCGAAAACCACTTTTTTGTCTCAGGGTACCTCAAAGCATGTATATCAAAATATCTATATCGAATTTTTGACATGAATCCAATACTCTCTCTTTATATATGGTTACGAGAAAGTAATTAGTAGTTAAATTTGATTTTTAAAAACTATCTTCTAATAGATTTAAAAAAAAAAACCTCAAATAGATTTAGTGTCTGGTGGTTTAATAAATTGGACGCCTGCGGGATGCAACCAACAGAGTTCGATCGATTCAATCATTTTCGCGTGATTGAGTAACATAGACACAAGCTAACCTTCGTTCACTTTTATACTTTTATGAATCTAGTCATTGATTACATGCCCTCTAGATTCATCATACTAATAATGATTTCATTGACTCGCAAATTACATTTTACTATTGAATCAATAGATTGACAATAGCTAATTTCATTTTTGTAAAATTTTATTAATTTATTAATAGACTGCTATTGATATAAAAGACATAATCATTTTGCTACACTGTAAAAATTTTTTGTAATTTTACAAATGTTTAGCATATTTCCTATACAAAAACATACTAAATTTAGTAAGTCTTTGCAAAAACCATTTACAAATGTATTGTAATTTTAGAATTCCTAAACTGCTTTCGAGAAAAAATACAATTTTTAACGAAAAATACTATACAATGTTTGTAAAATTACAATACATACTCTATTTTTCGAAGAAAATTGTAATTTTAAAATGTTTTTTGTTTTAAACATTTGTAAATTTAGTAGTTAAATGCATTGTAGATATCATTTACAAGGGAAATTTGTAAATTTAGTATTCCAAAACACACTAAAATTGAGATTTTTTTTTACAGTGTATGTACAATTTGATATTCGAATAATTTATATAAATAAGATGATAAAATATATCAATGTTTAAGTCGGCATTGGTTAAATAATCATTCATTCAACAAAAAAAAAAAAAAAAAAAAAAAAAAAAAAAAAAAAAAAAAAAAACGCTCGGGGGCGCATAGATTAGAATAGAGAAAGAAGAAAATGCTACTTCTCGCCCTTATGCCCCCAATTTTAGACATTTTACTCTTTTAAGCTCGGATTCTTCTCAGCGTAAATTGAGTTGAAGCCCAATTGAGTTTCCACAACCCCTTATATCCATCCCCTCTTTTTCTTTTTTCCCTCTGCTATTCACCTTCGATGATCTTTTCAACACCTTTAAACTCAGGGCTTATCACTACGCGAATCTACTTCTTATTCTTAAAATGAATAGAGTACGTATTTATTTTTTTCTTCGGTGAATTTTAATAAATGTCTTTTTTATTAAAAATTGTGAGAATGCTGGAAAAATATATATCTGAGATGAAACAAACATCTAGTTTCATAACTTCAAAAGCGGATTGTTTTTTAAACCCCTAGGCAGTCCGATAGAAATTTATTTAAACCACTTTCATATACAATTTAGATAGCAAACCCAAACAATTTTACTTCGAAACAATGTAAAGTTTTTTTTTTAATAGACTTTTAGGCATCTAAAAAATAATAATATAATATTAATGAATGAATGATACATGGATGCTAGGCAAATTTATTTATATCAATTGGTAAGCAATTAAGAGAGGTAGAGCATTAGCTTGTGGTGCCAAATATCGAGGATTTGCCATAAAAAAAAATTCAATTGAATTGAATACCAATAAATTGAAATAAATTAGGACGGGCTGAAATGGCCTAAGATGCCGAAAGATGACCTTAAACAAATTAATAATAAAAAAATAAATAAATAAAAATGAACTTAAAAGGAAGATGGCGACCACTTTCCAATGAGTATGTATAAATTATCAACTTCAAATTTAAAATATGGAGCTTTAATATTTCACTTCCATTGAGATGTAAAATTCCTTCTGATTTCATTTGACGATTTCCATTTTTCTTAAAAAAATTAATTATATTTTAATAAAAAAGCAATTAGCCTAATTTGTAACTATCATGGAGTCATATCCAAATTATGTTTGAATATTGAGGAGGCTCATGGCTAATCGGATTACGAATCTAGAGTTTCTACAAAACGAGTTCAAATCTCACTTGCCGTGAAAATTTACAAACATTGCCAATGTCTTCTCCTTCTCTTTGTAATTGGAGTTTATCTCTGTTAAGCGATAGAAAATTTAAAAAAAATTTCGAATTCCCTCCACTAATTCATGAGTGGAGATCGGCATCTTGCCTTGAAAATAAATTTTTTCATGAGCTCAAATTTTTTTTTGAATAAACAGAAGAATAAAATTATTTTTAAAATAAAGAAGAAATTTTCCCTTTTAGCTAATAAGGTCTCTTAGAGTTTATTGTATAACTACATAACAGTTAAAATGGTATTATTTCAACGATGGAATTTTTTAATAGGTTTCACAGTAAATTATTAGTTTTTTTTTTTTTTTTTCAAATGATGATAAGAAAACTTATTATTCAAAACTTGGAGATTAAAATATTAAAAATAATGAAGAAAAAAAAGTAAAAACTGTAATTTAAAATTTGATTTTATCAGGGCTGTTTTAGAGCAAGACTATGTAATCCTTAGAATTATTATGTTTGTTTATGTATTTAATTCTAAAAAATAAATAAATAAATATAAAATATAATTATTATATTTAAAGCTCTAGCCCTTGACTTCCTGGATGTGCCTGTCAGGGCGCTGATTGGCCAGAGTAAAAGGAAGTGGAATCAGAGAAGAAAATATAAAACTTTAATTCAGAGAGAGACATTTAAAACTAAAATTTTGCCGAAGGCGAGAAATTGCAAAATTTTCAAACAATGAGCAAAGAATAAATTTGATGAATTTCCTCGCCTAAGGCGAGCAAGGGGGAGGGAGCCGAAGGCGGGCTATACCACTTGTATATCAATAATATATTTATTATATCGATGGGTACCAGGGGACGTTCCACACGCTGCTTCATCGGGGCCATTTCATTTATAAATAACTAAATTTTAAAAATATAATGTTTTCTTTCAATTCAACTAAAATTTTGAATGTTAATAATAAATATAATTTTAACCTCTATTAAGTTGAGAAATGAAGAACTTGTTAATATTCCTATTAATTGGTAATATACGTATTTCCTTACAATTATTGCTTGCAAGAGTAATGCTTCTAATTAATTATAATCAGTACACTACCTACATTTTAACTATCAAGGACTATTCATTACCAATACTGAGAAGTCTTGTAAGACATTAATGTTTCAAAAAAATATTTCATTAAAAAAATAGTTTTATTGTTCACAAACTCATTCAGAGTACTTTATATGAATTTTATATGTATATTTTATTATTAAGGAGTCAAAAAAAAAAATCCAAGACATAGGCGGCCAAAATTATTTCTTTTATTATTGCCGTTCCAGGCTGACATTCTTTCGTTGTCCTTTGAGCGCTCCGTTCATGCGAATGTGTGTCGCTGAAATTGTAATTTTCATTTATTCTCGCCTCCGACTCTGAAGATGGCCTAGACCAGTGGCTGAAACGTCAGCCTGGAACGGCAATAATAAAAGAAATAATTTTGGCTGCCTATGTCTTGGATTTTTTTTTGACTCCTTAATAATAATACTTCCAGCCACAAAGACATACCTCACAATGTATATTTTATGCATTAATTTTATTTTTTCGTAATTATATCCAAATGAATACGGTAATTTATTCATTCTCTCTACCTTAAAAGAGAGTTTAGAATCCAAGAAAACGCTTTAATTTGCTCTCGCAATTCCTTTCAGAAATTGTTAGAAAAGAGGAAGAGAAAGATCCCACCCTAGTCATTGGTATTTAGTTTCAAAGCTGCCTAGCAAATACAAACCAAGCTTTCGGCTTTCTAGCCTGGATCAATCCAATCGTTTACAAGTGTTGCGATTGTAGAGTGGCTTTCTTAGTTTACCATATATTCACCAAGAGATCCCGACCTCCCAGAAGAGGAGGAAAGAGGATGTTAGTGACGAATACAAAACAGTCTTTGTTTGCTTTCTTGCTCTTTTTTCTTTCCTTTTTCTTTCAACTTTTTTTCCTTCTTTTTTTTGTACATTTGGTGAATGTCTATTGCTATATATTTTATAAAGTTTAATATTATGTCGATTTCGCCTGGCTAGTTATGTGTGTTTTCTAACCAAGCGTAAAGCTTCTTCGATTGTGGGAGTGGAAAAAGTTTAGAATAGGAATGTAAAAAAAAAAGTTTAAAATGCATACATAGCTTTATATATTGAAAAAATGTTTATTATTTTTCAGGGATATTGATAGACAGATAGAGCAAATTTCTTAAATTAATTTAAGGTCTTTATCGGCATCGGAGGCCATTTAGGTCTACCCATCTCTAATTATTTCAATTTGTTGGTAGCCAATTAAATTGAAATAAATTTTTGTTGCATCGTCTCACGAGATGCGAAGTCTTGACCCCTAGCATAAGAGGTGGATATTCTACCACTGTGCTATGGCTCAAGGGTATTAACCAAATAATGAATTCGATATCTCGATATCTTTAAAAAGCAACGATTTAGATCGATGAAATTTGGAATGTTTTTCGATTACACAAATTGTAGAATCTGTTTAATTTTTTGGAATGAATCAGTTAACAGGAAGTGGTACGTAACACGTTTTCTGGAAATTTTGAAATATGTATTTTTTTTTTTACCCCTTGTACGAAGTTAAAGATGTAGGCCTACTGTATTCTCAAAAAATTTCGAAGTTCAAATTTGTATGAATAATATCCATTTTGACCATTCCTGAATCGATTTTGACTAGTTTTATCGTGATGTAGGTACATTATTTTCTACTTACTACACTTACTGGTCTTACTTTCATACATGTTTTTCCGAAAACTAGTTATGAAATAACCATGCTTTTTTAGAATATAGGAGAAAGTAGAAGAGAGAGAACACTCCTTAAGTGGTGTTGCTGAAGTTGGTTTATTAACAGAAAAAAGACGGTATATTTTCAGCAATTTTTATTAATTATCAAGGCAATATTTCCAGATCCTCCTCCCCTCCTTGTCCATGATCAAATGATTAATAATTGCTGGTCATATAACATGTCGCTTCCAAGCGTTTTAATTATAAGGGCCGTAGTGTGGCGAATGAGGTGAAATCCACTGAAGAAGTAGTGCCGATAGTGTCTCCGAAATATCTGGAAATATTGCTTTGATAATTAATAAAAATTGCTGAAAATATAGCGTCTTTTTTCTGTTAATGAGAGAGAACAATCCCTATTTTTTACTTTTTTTTTTTCAATTAAAGATATTTGTGACAATTTTTCACATGGTAGTATATTAGTACAGAATGTATATTGACGTCTGACAAATGAGGGCAATTAGCATGATTCGCAGAATTTGACGATGCGAATGTTCCATCCTCACGGGAATCGAAATAAAAAAAAAAAATAACAACATAATTTTTTTTTTGCAAATATTCAATAGACAAGTAAAGTAAAAAATTTTGCCAATTATCATAATTAAGGTTCTTTCTTTTTTCGAGGAAATATATGCCTTTAGATCTTGATTTGACTAATAGTGTCAATACTCAGCGGCCTTGGGGAAAGTCCCCTTTCTCTATTTCGCTACGGTCGTCTTATTTAAAAGCTTGCGATTTCATTCCTTGTCGTACACAACTAATAAAAAATTTTATTCAAAAAAATCTCACAAGTCAGACTAGCTGCTTTTTACGCCTTTTGATAAAACTTTATACTTAAAAGAGAATAATATATAAACGATTTAAAATTTAATTTGGAAATCTCTTTTAAGAAAGCCCGTAATTTTTGAGAATCCCATTACTATATAAAATTTCATTTTATCTTTTTTATGGTTTTGTTGAAAGACAAGGCCAGGTGCTGGTTTGCCAAAGCCAAGTACTGTAATAATAGGATAAATAAATGAATAGAAACGTTTTTTTTTTTTAGTTTTTGATTTGGTTTTCGAATTGTTTTCATTATGCAGGGATTCCACGTCACTGTTGATTGCAAATAAAAGGTAAATCCGTTGTTTTGTGTGGCAGGATCAACCCTTTTAGAATACCCAATGAGACCACAAACGCCCTGCCTGCAAATCGTTCGTTCGCTGGTTCGAGAACTCCGCCTCTCTTAATTTCCCTCAGATTTACTGGAATATGTACTACTACTAAAACAAGAAAGAAACTCAATAAGTTGAGCGTGCTAAAGTTGTTTTCAATCATTCTTTCTTAAGTAATTTAATTTGTAATAATTTAATACCAATTATCTAACACTATGTTGGAAAATCTGGTGTGACTGATCGCAGAGCATAAACCTTATCTTTTCGAAAGTTGTGCCATGTGCTGTCATATCAGATTTTTTTTGTGTAGAGATATATTTATTTAACAAGACTGTGTGTTCTTTAAGGTAAAATTTATTTAAAAAAATATATATATGAAGATCCAAACAATTTAGTGGGGAATATAAGAATATCCATGATAAAGAGCAGAAATAATTGATTTATGAATATTAATCAAAATCATTAGAGCCGATTTTGGTAAAATCGATAAAAATCAAATAAGTCAATAAAGTACTAGTACTCTTTGGCCTATTATTCAGCAGTTTCGTATTTCATTCAAGAGAGTACCTAATTGAAAAACAAAATTTTAACCTTGTAGCTCTTTTAGTTCTTGAGGTATTTTGTTCACGCACAGACGATTTTGCGGGACCCACTTTTTTGGAATGAGGGACCTCCTCAGCGTTAACATCTCAACGCAATACTTTTTCTTTATAATGTTGGAGTTTCGAGGAAGTCAATGAAACACCAATTCCCAGTAGAGACGTTTCTGCGGAATTTTATTTTGTCATCTTCAGTTGTTTAAGCAATTTTCGATGGCTGAAGATGGCAAAATAAAATTTCGCAGAAACGTCTCAACTGAGAATTGAAGTTTCATTGGTTCAAACCTCATTGGCTGCATCCTCAAAACTCCAGTATTATCATATCTACAGTCACTAACTCACACACTTTTTCTTCATATATTACATATACAGTATGTAATATATAAAAAAGAAAAAATATATATAGGCCTAGGAAGATATAATAATGAGATATCAATGGAAACCTTAGAAATTATTATGAAGTCTTTGATTCTTCCCTTATTAATATTTTTCACAAATGGCATTTATAAATTTATTATTTTCTATATAATTTATATATTGACAATAACCTTAAATCCTGGTTAACATTTACATAGCTCTCCTTTAAGTAGATTATATACCGGTATATTAATAATATTTATAAAATTTTTCCCCAAAATCCATATTTGAATAGATAGATTGATTAATTATATTAATTGCTGATAATCCGTCATTTGATGGTATTGCACTCCTCGAGTTCATTTTATCCATACACTAATACCAAATAGCTTATTCGCTGACATGGCTTCCAGGATAATCACGCACAAACCAAGCAGCCAACTTCCTATTCAAGTCAGGATAGTTGACATTTCTCTCTCGCACTCTCTCTCCTCCATCGCAAATTGATTTCCACAAATAATTGAACTGAAACCTATATCAAAATCCTCTATTATATACAGCTATAGAATTTATTGATAAAATGTTTGAATATATAGGTATACTGAAAAATTTATTGGAATTTATTCAAAAGACAGTTGAACCTAAATGAATAATGGCTCCTTATGATTTATTTCACATCTTTTTACAGTATTTTATAATATATAAGTTGGTTATATTTAAATTACACTATTGAATCAAACTTATTACTATTAAGGCAGATCGGACGTAATGTAAAGACCTGTATCTCTGCCTCAAAGAAAAATCTGGTGTGATGGCGCACAGCACACAACTTTCTCTTACCCTTCGGTAAGAGTTGTGCACCGTGATTGTCACACCAGATTTTTTGTGTCGAGATATATTTAGTTTCCTGGTATACTTTTTAAAGGGCATATAAAAAATAGTTTATTTTTGAATTTTAATCAAAATGTTTAGAGCAAATCTTGAGAAAATTGAAAAAGATTGAAAAAGTACATCAGTAAAGTACTAGTACTTTTTGGCCAATTTTGTTCAAAAGCTTATTTAGTGTCCTGGAGGGTATCTAACTTAAATAAAAAATTTCAATCCAGTAGCTCAATTCCTTCATGCTAAAATCGTTACACTCACACTCACACACAAAGACCAATTTGTGGGACCCACTTTTTTGGACTCTGAAGACCTCAAATCGTGTATATCCATCAAAATCTCCATTTGAATCTGGATAATTGTAAGGTTTAATCAAATATCATTATATTGTCGAAGTCTGGTGTTTTTAACATAAAAAATTATTGAAAATTATTTAATGAATCTAAAGGTAATTTTGTTTATAATTTAATTAACTACTTTACTAATTTGTTTTAATTTAATTCCTAATTTGTTTAATTATTTAATTAAAAATCCAATATACAAATATTTTAGCTACTCTCATATCGGAATTAAAATTAATATTCTAAAGTCAATTAATTAATGATAAGTGTCTCCTATTGACTTGACTTTGTATTATTTTAGCTTATTTATTAAAATTACCAGTGAACAATTGCCACTAAATTTTCAATATTTTTGAAAGCTGTATAACAAATGAATGAAGAGTTGTCGAAAATGCTGCTAGAAAATATTATTTTAATATATTTTTTCATAGATCAATTAATTTTAAAACTCTGGTAATTGGCAAATTTTCCTGAAATTATTAACGTTTTCTTTCTCTAAATATATTTTTTTTACTCCTCTTCTATAGCCTATTAGAACTAATGGAATTTATTTTCTGGCCTTAATATAAATTAATTGTTTTCGAGTGTGGACGAGTATTTTTTTATTTATATTTGATATCAACTCAAAGGATGATTATTAATGTAAGAAGCTTTTGACCTCAGAGATTCCACCTGAGCCCAAACAGCCGCCATTAAGTATCTTTTAAATAAATAAAGACTTTTTAAATATTAATCTTTTGTAAATTGTTTTTTATTTTATTTTATTTATAAATTTCAAAAAGCCCACGGGGCTTGGAGTAGTTGATAGCGTGTCTACCTTCTATACCGAACGTCGCGGGTTCGGACCCCAGGCAGTCCGATAATTTTATTTAAGGCATTTGGATACCAAATGACTTAAATAAAAATGCCTGGACCCCAATACGTATAATACTCATTAACGGATATCGTTTAAAGTCTTAAATGGCCTAAGTTGCCGAGAAGACTGTGTGAATGAGAAAAAAGTGTGAATGTTTTTATAAAAAAAAAAAAAAAAAAAAAAAGAAAGAAGTTGAAAGAAATCTAACAATAAATTTGACGGATTTTCTATATTTATAATATTTAAGAACAGTGGCGTCATTTGAGGGGGGGGGGCAGGGGGGTCATCCCTCCCCCAAGGGCTCTGAGTTTTATAAAATTTTATATTATTCTAGATAAAAATATATCTACGAGTGTATAAACTGTAGAGAATTAAACAATTAATTAAATTAAATATCTTTTGGCTCAATTTGAGTACATATTTGTAAGTAAATTTTAAGAAAAAAATGTTTGTCTCCCCCCCCCCCCAAGAAAAAATTTAGCCCCTCCCAAGAAAAAGTTGAAATGACGCCACTGTTTATGAAATGAGAGCTACATTTATTTTATTTTTCACAAGTCTGGATCCTCCCTCTAAGAATAAAGAATATAAAATATTTTTTAAAATTTCTATCAGTGTTTAAAATTGTTATACTATTGCCTATATTTTTTATCGGAGAGAGAGGTAGAACTCCGATATCCCCCTCCCCTCCCGCGGGGCAAAATCAATGCGTCGAATATAAAATTAAAAAAGACAATAAGAGATGGATCGATTTTAGAATGGGAGTGAGAAATTCACCAACGAGAGAGAGAGAGACAAATGTAATGAGAGGTTTAATCGAGAGAATGAGCAATAAGGGGGTAATAAAGGCGGGAGTTTGAACGATTCTCACAAAATTGAGTGATTTTCTTTCTGATAAGGAAATGTTAACTAACAGCCAAGACTCACTTCGTTCCCTACTTTGAAATGTTAAAATGTCATTATGTCTTCTTTTTTTTTTGGATTGAAAATTATTAAGGAGTGGAAACTTTATTTTAAGTGTTTTTTTTTTTTTTAATTTTTAAATAAAGTAGAAGTCTATCTAAAAGGATACTTCATTCATTAGTTATAATATTAAGTAAAATACATGAAACTGTATTGTATGTTCAGGGGCGGATCTGGGGAGGGGGGCAGTGGGGGGCTTGTGCCCCAGATGGCAGATATCAGGGGGGCGGCAAAATAGAAAAACTGGTACAAAAAACAAAATGAAATTAGCGGGTGCGGATTTAGGCATTTGCCTTCTCTAGGCAGTGGACACTTTTGCTGTCCCCTCCCCTTCAAAATACCCCAACACGCTGGTGGACTTGTGATTACCTATATCTTTTCAACATCAAATACTTTTCTATTTGAAAAAAAAATAGGTAAATAAGCATGTTTTTTCACAAATTTTGCCGCCTCAGGCGCGTGCCTAGTTCGCATCTTCGTAAATACGGCCCTAGTTATTAAGGTGCGCGTCTCGAAAAACCGTTAAAACACGATTGCCTCGAGGCGACACGAGATGGCGTTAGTGTTCCCCCATTGGAATACAAGGGACAAATTGCATTTCATTCTAGACCTTCCAGCTAATTAATTAAAGGCAAAAGATTAATTATTCTTTAACACAATTATCTATATATAATAATTGCGGAGTGTCCGTCTGTCTGTCTGTCCGTCCGTCCTTCTGTCCGTCTGTCACGCTCTGTTTGACCAACTTCCCATTGGAATTTTGAAACGAAATTTTGCAGTCTTATAGAGGACGTTATAGAGAGTCCCGGAAAAATACTCGGGTCCCAAAATTCCTATAACTTTTTGAGTTATTAATTCTTAAAGTTACGATTTCTCCCATAGGAAATGTATAGAGAAACATTCAAGTATTCTTTGAAGTTGTGTATTCTATGAAGGTAAACAAATCCTCAAGCAGGCACTGGATTGGAATACGTAGTAATAATAATTTTCTTGGCCACGGGGCGTGGTGTAGAGGTTAGCGTGCTAACCTCATATACCAAACGTCGCGGGTTCGGACCCCAGGCATTCCGATGATTTTATTTAAGCCATCTGGATACCAGATGGACTCAGGGGACCTCAAAACATGTATATCCATCAAAATCTGGACATCGAATTTTTGACATGATCGCAATACTTTCTCTCTCTATATATTTCATATATAGGCTAAGAGAAAGTAATATATTGACATTCATTTATCTCGCTAAGTATTTATTCTAACAGTATCGTAATTGTTCTAATTTTCTGATGAATAAAATAGATCTTATAAAATTCTTATTTAGTTTATTTCATCATTAAAACTTAAACTTCTTTGAGTGAGGGGAAGATCTTAAATTTAAAACTTGAGTTGAATTAGTTTTAAAAATAATGGAAGTAATGAACTCATACAAATGCTATTAAAGGTATTTTAAGTTAATGATGAACATCAAAGAAAACGCAA
The DNA here is from genome assembly GCA_023213315.1 of Euborellia annulipes. Classification (NCBI taxonomy): domain Eukaryota; kingdom Metazoa; phylum Arthropoda; class Insecta; order Dermaptera; family Anisolabididae; genus Euborellia; species Euborellia annulipes. Next base: position 58,479 of record JAKCPI010001758.1, on the reverse strand, counting down.
CGAGACATTTATAAATTAAATCCTTTTGGATAAATTTAAATCGGTTAAAAATAAAATAGCCTAGATTCTATTGGAATATAAAATATTCCTTTTTTATCTTCTTTCTTGGCCTTATATCTATTAGGGGTCGGCAAATTTAATTTTAAAGAGACGCGACCAAAGGAACAATCCAACACTGACTAACACTTGATAAAGGGAGAGGAAGAATAAAAAGAGTGACAAAATGACAGTCCTAGTTCGGGTAATTCGTGGTCGCCATCCACTCACAAAGTGAGCCCCTTAGCTAAACCATATTTTTACTTTCTCTTACCTCTATATATGTTAATATATATAGAGAAAAAGTATTGGATTCATGTCAAAAATTCGATGTCGAGATTTTAGTGGATATACACGTTTTGAGGTCCCCTGAATCCAAAAAAGTGGTTTTCGCGACATGGTCTGTCTGTGGGTGTGTGGGTGTGTGTTCAATTTTAAGCATGAAGGAATTGAGCTATGAGGCTGAAATTTTATATTTAAGTTAGACACCCCCCTCCCCCCCTGGAGCGTGAAAATAAGCTTTTGAACAAAATCGGCCAAAAAGTACTAGTACTTTATTGATGCACTTTTTCAGTTTTTTTCGATTTTCTCAAAATTCGCTCCAACGATTTTTTTTTAAATTCATAAACCAACTATTTTTTAGATTCTCTTTAAAATGTATATTCTCATTTTGTCATTGAAATCTTCTGAAGACCACTTTACTCTTGTACTCTATAGGAAGGATAGAAGAAATGGTTGCCTTGGTAACAAAATATAAATATTTTCCCATACTTATAAATTTTACATCTTGGATATCAGATGGCTTAAATAGAAATGCCTGAACACCAAATTGATTTATTAATTACAACGGTTATCGTCAAAGTCTTAAATGGCCTAAGTTGCCGAAAAGACTGTGTGAATGTGTGTGTGAGTGTGAGTGTGAATGAGAAAAAAGTGTGAATGTTTAAAAAAAAAAAAAAAAAAAAAATTTACATCTTGAATTCTAATATATCGGTGGAAACTAAATATATGTCGACACGAAAAATCTGGTGTGACAAGCACAGAACACAACTTTCAATTACCGAAGGTAAGAGAAAGTTGTGTGCTGTGCGCCAGTCACACCAGATTTTTTCATTAAAAAGAGAAAGAAAAATAACTTCTTTTTTTTTACTAATAAAATGATTTTTTTTCTTAATACTTCTGTTTGTTTATTTGAGTATATTTCTTAAAGTTTGTTGTTAAACTTAAACTAAAAATCCTTTGAGAGAACATATATATACACACATTTTGTCGGCTGTAAATTTATATTAGCAAAACAACTAATAAGGAGGGTATTTGCTTGTTACACGGATTGTGTCCTCAATTGATTTATCATGTCATATTAATCTCAACATTTTGCCGCACCAACACGTGTGTGTTTGCGCCAAGGCGTTCCCAGGACTATCAATTATCTCATACTAATCCCATCAAGGTGGTTGGTCTGACCTTAATCCTTCTTATCATCTACCAGGTCACGTGTCTTCTTCCGAGATGTCATTTCTCCAATTGCTTTTCATTTCATTCCTTTTTTTTTTTTTTTGCTAAACTTCTCTTGGGTTTTAGAGAAAAATTGGTGAAATTATTTATTTAAAAATAAGTAATACATCTTATAATAAAAAAAAATATGACGAACTTAGAAACTTATTTTCTATTTTATCTGCAAATAGATCTGAATTCGAATTATTCAAGAATTAATTACTATATAGCTCTATTAAAAATAGTATATTCATTATGGTGGTTAATTAATCATAGAGGTAATTTTTTTAAAACATTAAATAGCAGGTACCCGTAGATTTATACCACTACTGCTTAATTAGGAAGGCGTTGAGATTAAATTAGAATCATAATAAACAATGTTTAAATTTTATATATCTTCTCGTGAACGACATACATTTTTTGATCGATATCATTTTCAATTCTCTCTTAAATTTGTTGTTCTTTTCATATAAATTAAAAAAATCTGGTGTGACTGGCGCACAGCACACAACTTTCTCTTACCCTTCGGTAAGAGAAAGTTGCGCACTGTGCTGGTCACACCAGATTTTTTGTGTCGAGATATATTTAGTTTCCGATAGCACCTTAGTTTCAAACTTGCATTTTAAATGTTGACTGCTTCAAATAAACTATGGTTATTTTTGTTATTTTTCAAAATTTTAATCTCATATTTGGACATTTTATACACAATATAGAATCGTAAATAAATACAAAATTTCATAAGAATTGGAAAAAAAAATTTTAAATGCGTAAAAAGTTCCAAAGGGGACCCCCTTTTGAATCGAAATTAACATACAAATCCCTATAGGAAATTAACATTGTTTCTATGCGAAGATAAGGTGGAAAGGGAATTTAAAAAGAGTAGAGAGAGACGATAATGTTTGCAAGTGGGAGAGATATATATATATGTTTTCTTTGAAACAATTAAAACAGAAATAAAAAAAATCTGGTGTGACTGGCGCACAGCACACAACTTTCTCTTACCTTCGGTAATCGAAAGTTGTGTTCTGTGCTTGTCACACCAGATTTTTCGTGTCGAAATATATTTAGTTCCCGACAGTACGGTACATTTGAATTCAGATGTAAAATTTATAAGTATGGGAAAATATTTATATTTTGTTACCATGGCAACCATTTTTCCTATCTTTCCTATGAAACACAAGAGTAAAGTGGTCTTCAGAAGATTTCAATCGCAAAATGAGAATATACATTTTAAAGAGCATCTAAAAAATAATTGATTTTTGAATTTAAAAAAAAAATCGTTGGAGCAAATTTTGAGAAAATCGAAAAAAACTGAAAAAGTACATCAGTAAAGTACTAGTACTCTTTGGCCGATTTTGATTAAAAGCTTATTTTTCCGGTCCCGGGGGGTGTTTAACTTAAATATAAAATTTCAACCTCGTAGCTCAATTCCTTCATGCTTAAAATTGAACACAGACACACACACCCACCCACCCACCCACACACAGACAGACCATGTCGCGAAAACCACTTTTTTGGATTCAGGGGACCTCAAAACGTGAAGATCCATCAAAATCTCGACATCGAATTTTTGACATGAATCCAATACTTTCTCTCTATATATATATTACATATATACATAGGTAAGAGAAAGTAAAAAATAAATGGGAATTTAAATAATAATTGATTTTTAATCTAATAAAAAGAAAAAGATTTAAATTCCGTTACCATGGCAACCATTTCTATCTTTCCTATGAAGAACAAGAGTAAAGTGGTCTTCAGAAGATTTCAACGGCAAAATGAGAATATACATTTTAAAGAGCATCTAAAAAATAATTGATTTTTGAATTTTAAAAAAAAATCCTTGGAGGGAATTTTGAGAAAATCGAAAAAAACTGAAAAAGTACATCAGTAAAGTACTAGTACTTTTTGGCCGATTTTGTTCAAAAGCTTATTTTGAGCGTGTGGGAAGGTACCTAAGTTAAATATAAAATTTCAATCCGGTAGCTCAATTCCTTCATGCTAAAAATCTGTCCACACATACAGACACACACACACACACACACACACACATACATACATACACACACACAGACCAATTTGCGGGACCCACTTTTTTGGACTCAGGGGACCTCAAAACATGTATATCCATCAAAATCTCGACATCGAATTTTTGACATGATCGCAATACTTTCTCTCCTATATATTTCATATATAGGCTAAGAGAAAGTAAAAAAATCTGGTGTGAATGGTCGCACAGCACACAACTTTCTCTTACCTTCCGTAATCGAAAGTTGTGTTCTGGGATTGTCACACCAGATTTTTTGTGTCGACATATATTTTAGTTTCCGACAGCACGGTACATACGAATTTCAAGGTGTAAAATTTATAAGTTTGGGAAAACATTTATATTTTGTTAGCATGGCAATCATTTCTCCTATCTTTCTATGAATTACAAGAGTAAACTGGTCTTCAGAAGATTTTAATGTCAAAATGAGAATATACATTTTAAAGAGCATCTAAAAAATAATTGATTTTTGAATTTTAATTAAAATCGTTTGAGCGAATTTTGAGAAAATCGAAAAAAACTGAAAAACTACATCAGTAAAGTACTAGTAGGCCTACTTTTTGACCAATTTTGATCAAAATCTTATTTTCACGCCCTAGGTGTCTGACTTACATGTTAAATATAGAATTTCAACCTCTTAGCTCAATTCCTTCATGCTTAAAATAGAACATAGACACACATACAGACGGACCATGTCGCGAAAACCACTTTCGGGAATCCAAAACGTGTATATCCATCAAAATCTCGACATCGAATTTTTGACATGAATACTTTCTCTCTATATATATTAACATACATGTATATAGAGGTAAGAGAAAGTAATAATTGTGAGGGACACATTAGTTTGGAGCATTATATTGCGATAAGGAAAAAATAAAAAAATTTTATTTTATCCTTAACTGAATTAAACATCAATATTGATTGATATTTTTTGCAAAATTTTTTTCTATTCAAATTTAACTTCCCCTGTTATCAATACACTTGAAAAATTTATCAAAACAATTAACAATATGGATTTAAATTAATTTTTCAATAAAAAAGAAAAAAAAATACAGTGATAAGTAATTTAATTTTCTTGAAAATGAAGGCATAGAAAGAGAGAGAGAAATGAGTAAATTTATTTATAATTTCAAAAGCTCTTTTTTTTTTGTTTTTGACAGTCCCAGGTATTTCTCTAACTACATTAAAAAATTAAAGTGCAAATCCAATTACAAAGGTAAAGAAAAAAAATATATACATGTACATCTTTTTAAAGAGATTAATTTAACGCCTCTCGAATACTCCTCTGATCTCGCTCTCTCTTTCTCTATATACAAATATAAGCATCTAATTCCCAAGGGTCTGTCTATCTATCTATCCATCCGTTTGTGGTGCTTTAAATTTGAAACAACCCGAGAGAATAATCTGGCTAGAAATCATTCTAAATGACGAAATGAAAAATATCAGAGTTAAGGTAAATTACGTACCTATCGAGGGAGCCACATGCAAAGTCAAGTGAAGAGGAAAAGGAAATAATAATGGGCGTCTCTCTCTTCTAAAGATGTCTAACAAAAAAGCGTTGAAAAGAAGTTCCAAAAGATATGTAGGGACCAGGGAGGGGGTCGCTTGTCGCTTAATTTTTGGAGGCGGGGCTTAACCAGTGACGTAATTTCAGTTTTTGCTTGGGAGGTTTGGCTCCCCCCACCCAAGGCAAATGCCCCCTCTGCCCCCCTCAAATGACGTCCAAGGGCTTAACACCACGGCCAATATACCAACTTAAAAAAAATAAAGAACCTGATTCCAAATATAGTATAAGAATAATTTTTATATTTCAATAAAACAAAACAAAAAATATTTTACAAAATAAACAAATAAAATAAAAGAACAGCAAAAAAAAAAAAAAAATCGATGAAACAATTTTTTTTTTGTAAGGTTGACTAGTTTGTCTCCAGGCACAGTCATATTCGAATTCAAACTGTCATTGAGTTTCAAATCAAACCATGTAACAACGTTTACCAATCATTTCCTATTAACCTGGTGTTTTCTATCCATGTTTCCCTGCATTCTCTCAAACATATTATCCTGACCCTCTTTTTATATTATACTTAAAGATGAAGTTACTTGAAGTTACTTGTGATAGTCAGAAGGAGTTGACTCGTACTAACTACCACAAGAAACTTCAAGAGAAATTTTTAAACTTTATTTCCTGTGGCTGTTTTTACATAATTTTTAATCCATTTCCTGGTATATATATATGTATATATATATATATATATACCGGTATATATAAACACTAAAATAAAAATAAAATATATTATATATTATTAATATATTATTATTGAAGCTTAATGAGTGATGCCGAGAGAATTGTAGACAGAAAACTCCCCAACTACGCTAATTTTTCGGCAAGGATGCAGGATGGGAAAAAAACAAAATTAAAAATTTTTTATTTTCTCCAAATGAGTTTAATGTCCTGATATTTCCCTTGTGCCTTCGAAATATCAGGACATTAAACTCATTTGGGGAAAATAAAAAATTTTTAATTTTGTTTTTTTCCCATCCTGCATCCTTGCCGAAAAATTAGCGTAGTTGGGGAGTTTTCGGTCATTATATTATTATATTTTATATGTCCAATTTACGAATGGGGAAATGGAGGGGCGTTAGTGGCGTAAGTCTAGCGTTGAGTTGATCACCCTTGGTAGGGACATTTAAAATCCTCACATTGTAAAGAATATAGCGCGGTCTTGTGATTGGGTGAAATTACTCTGGTGGGAGAAAATTTTTTCTAATTGTAATATAGAGTGGGGTTAAGATTTGTAAGATTCCGAAAAATAAGAGACACTTCCACTTTAATTTAATTTTTTTGTTTTTTCATAAGGTGAAAGTATTATTTTAAATTTAATCAATGCGTTCGGGGTATTTACAATACAAAAAATAAAATTTACATGTGTCTGTAATTGTTTTATATCTTTAATATCACTGAACAGGAATATTGATAGATTAAATTTTCTCTTTTCACGCTCATGCTTTCTTTCCTCTTCCCCCTTCTATATTCTAAGTTGAAGGTTTCATTTATTTAAGAATCAAAGTTTTCTTCCTAAAATTGAATATTATTTTTTTTTTTAAACTCTTTATGCTTTAAAAACTCTCTCTTTTCCTCTAGAGTCCTATAAAAATCTCACTGTTAAGATAGTATTTCGTGCACGAAGAGAAAAGAAATAGGAATATGTCCTTGTTTGATGGATCACTTTGTTATGTTTGCGTGGGAGAGAAAAAAAAATCTAATTAATATTTTAATTTTTTTATTTATTTTATCTTTGTGTATAATCATAAAGATAGAATTAGAATAAAAAATTTAGTAATTTTGACATTATTTTGGATTATTTTTCAATAACAAACAGCAAATCTTTTAACCCGAGGAAAAAAAGTAATTATACTGAAAGTAATACTTTTTTACTTTCTCTTACCCTATATATGAAATATATAGAAAGAAAGTATTGGATTCATGTCAAGAATTCGATGTCGAGATTTTGATGGATCTTCACGTTTTGAGGTCCCCTGAATCCAAAAAAGTGGTTTTCGCGACATGGTCTGTGTGTCTGTCTGTGAAGAAAATATCTCAAGAACGAGAAGAGCTACGATGTTGAAATTTTATATTTAAGCTAGGCACTCTCCCAAGGGGTGAAAATAAGCTTTTGAACAAAATCGGCCAAAAAGTACTAGTACTTTACTGATGTACTTTTTCAGTTTTTTTCTATTTTCTCAAAATTTGCTCTAAAGATTTTGATTAAAATTCAATTATTTTTTACAGGATCTTTAAAATGTATATTCTCATTTTGCTCTCAAAATTGTTTGAACTACATTTTACATCCATAGAAAAGATAGGAGAAATAGTTGCCATGGTAACAGAATATACGGTAAATATTTTTTTCCGTTTATAAAATCTTGAAAGCCCTCGGGGCATGGCGTAGAGGTTAGCGTGCTAACCTCATATACCAAACGTCGCGGGTTCGGACCCCAGGCAGTCCGATGATTTTATTTAAGCCAATTGGTTACCAAATGGCTTAAATAAGAATGCCTGGACCCCATATATGTATATTTATCAATAACGGATATCGTAAAAAGTCTTATATGGCCTGAGTCCGGGGTAAAAGACTGTGTGAATGTGTCTATGAGTGTGAGTGTGAATGAGAAAAAAGTGTGAGTGTTTTTTTTATAAAAAAAAATCTTGAATTCTAATATATCGGCAAAAACTAAACATATGTCGAAACAAAAAATAAAATAATAAATCAAAAAATTTTGTTTAAAACATTTGAGTTAAGTATTTTATTTTTTTAAGAGAGAGCATCGCCACTTTTTTTTAAACCAATACAGAAGAAAGAAGAAGACTTCCAAAAAATTAGTCTCTTGCTGAGATTAAATAAGAAAAAAGAGTGATAACACCCCGTGAGTTTCGTTGATATATCCCACTCTCCTTTGTTTTAATGGCTCTGGTTGTTTTTTTTTTTTTTTTTTTGCCATTGCCAACCATTCAATAAGATGAGCCAACTGTGCTACGTGCTCTGCTAGTTTCTCGGCCCGTTGCCGTTGTTATTATTATTGTTATTGGTAACAACATTACAGGGATGAGTGAGAGAGAGAGAGGGAGAGGGAGAGAACTTCCCCCACACGCATACACACGCATTTGGTTATTAAATTTTACTCTCTCTCTTTCGACCATTTATCTAGGCTCCCACGAATTTTGTGAATCTTATCAAAGATCATAACATAACACTTAGTTGTGAGCCTCTCACCCTCTTTCTCTCTCACTTTTACCATAATAAATAAATTGTTTTTTTTTTTTTTTTTTTTTTTTTTTTAACAATGTTCTTTGTGGAAAAATATGTGAATCATGATTGTAGATTTTTATTAGGGGAGGTGACTTTTTGCTTCCGTAAGGTAATCTGATAAAAAAAATAAAAATATATAGTATAACAGTTTATGCAGGCATTTTTTTGAAGAAAAAAAAAAAGAAATAATTTATAATTATACAAACATCTAACAAAAAAAATTTACCTTCCTAAATCTTAAACACATCGGAACGATTAATAAAAACTCCATGAATTTAAAAAATATTCACTTTTCTTTTAGAAAAAAAAAAATCACTTTACATTATCTGTCATTTTTTATAGTTAAGTTATAAGCACGACATACGGAAAAATTTGATATCTCGGAAGAACTTTTTAAGCACTGAGATCACAAAAAATCCGATGTCACGTTTTAAGTCTAAAAAAACTCTCGTAAAATTGTCTGTCTGTTCTTTGTCAATAATTCAAAAACGAAAAACCGTTCGAAATTCAAGCTTTTACCCAGTATAAGTAGTCAAGAGGCTTCCTTAACATCTGAACACTTGCAACAAGAAATATCCTAAATGCCCGGAGGCGGGCAATTTCTCGCTGAAGACGAGCAAGGGGGCCCAGGAGGCGCAGTCCCCTGGCTAGGCGGACTATCATATATATTATCTTAATTATTAATTATATGATTCTTAAAAAAAAAAAAAAAAGAAAAGCGACATCACTATAATTTATCTGTAATTAAACCAAAATGAAATAAGAAAGTAAAAGTAGCTATATAAATATAACTCTTTCAAGAAGGATTCCTAAAAAAAAAAAAAACATAATTGTTTCAACTAGTTAGATTAGATATGAGAATAAGATTAAGAAAATATAAAAACAGGTGGCCTATTAAACAATGTAACATATTTATTTTTTTTATTCCACTAGAAAACTTTAGCAATTTTAAACTTTAATAACTTTTTCTTCATTTGAAAGATATTGTGAAATTGCAATAATCATCATATTAAGGGGGGGGGGGAGCAATATTTTTTTCCTGAATAGTGGGTGGGCAAAGTTGTGTGCTCGGCTTAGTCCGTCCCTTTATTTTATTTGATTGATTTGCGATGGAAAAGTAATTTCATATCAAAAGAGAAACGACAAATTATTCTCTGCTCTGATTCAATTAATAAAAACAATTGAACTTGTAAATAAGTTTTTATCTTTCGTTAATGGAATGTAAATGTAATTTCTCTTGTTAATTCCGTTGTAAATTCTTTCTCTGGCAATGGATGTACAATGGATTCCAATTGGACCAACAACAAAATCCAATGCCAAGCGATGGAGATCTAAGCTCAATCCTTTCCCGATGCCCCCTCCACTCCTCCCCGACCATCCTGAATAAATTGCGATTAGCTCTTGTCCTATGATCTTCGGAAAGAGCTGAGCCAATAAAAAGGTTTAAAAAGGATTCCCCTCTAGGGTTTTCATTAAACTATTCCAATAAAGAATATGAGAAATTATAAATTGAAAAGAACTTAGAGCATTCAAAAAATTTAAAATGAAGGTTAAAAATGATTCTTTCAAAAAAATTTAAAAATATTATTAAAGCAACGGCAGAAATATTTATTTACGGCAGTGAAACAAACAGATTTATTGAAATACAACGCTCAGATTTCGGCAATTAAAACAATTTGGAATTTAGAAATGAAATTTTACATTCTACAAAGCAAAAGAAAAGCAGGACTGTCTAAAGCGCCCCATACACGCCGTACTTTAGTACGCGATCCCGGCCGGCTCGCCTTCATACGAGCCAAATCCGCTTGTGTGTGGGCTCTCACGAGCCGAGCCGAGCCAAAAATAAATTAAAATACCCTATCTGAGGCAAGAGCAAGATCCGTGAGAGCCCACACATGTGCGGATCTGCTCCCGAGCCGAGCCGAGCCTGGCCAGATCCGTTTGTCCCGTCTGTCCGGCTCGGCTCGGCTCGTGAGAGCCCACACACTCTCGTTTGAAGGCGAGCCCAGCCGGGCTCGCGTACTAAAGTATGGCGTGTATGGGGCGCTTAAGAGTATCCTGAGCCTAATATTTTTGTGAGATTCCTAAAGATGAAAACAATAAAGAAAGAGAGGGGACGAAATTCCATGAGCAAGTCGCAAACTCATCGCTGCTAGGCAATATTAAACAATGAAGGCCTATTATAGTAACCAAGTTAATATCTTAAAAGCCTATTGGTTCGTCACCCGCCTCTAGGATCTACCTCAAGCTTTATTATCATTTTAATTTTTTGTCAGCTCTACCTTAGGCTTCCAAAAGAAATAGAGTGAAAATAAAATATATAGTAGAAACATTAATTTTTACTTTCTCTTATTTATTTTAAATTCGTTTTTACTTTCTCTTACCTCTATATATATGTTAATATATAGAGAGAGAAAGTATTGGATTCAAGTCAAAAATTCGATGTCTAGATTTTGATGGATATACGTTTTGAGGTCCCCTGAATCCAAAAAAGTGGTTTTTGCTACATGGTCTCTCTGTCTATGTTCCATAGTTTCTATGCTGCGCTACTCCAACTGCGTCGCAATATTCGCCTGGTCTAAAGGAACTTGTCAAAAATTACAAATTAAACAAAAATTTTATAACACCCTTGTCTTTTTAATTTTCTTCATTAAAGAAATTTTTTATTAAAAATGATTATCCTTGTTATTGGATTACTCTAAGTATTCGTTATCTACTTTTAGGACTTATAGCCTATTGTCCTTTAAATAAAAAACGTACAAATTATTCCAGATGATACTCCGTTTTGTTCTAATTTTCTCTTCTCCGTTTCATTCTCCTTCTCTTCTTTTTATTTCTTTAATAATAACTTTGTAGACACACCTTTATTAAAGTTAATATCATGAAATTTTTATATGGTCCATTCTCTTTATTTGGCATAAATTTACAAACGTTTTATTTTATAATTATAAATGGATTTTAATAGATTTAAACGAGAATGAAGAGCTATTCTATATTTAAATTATAATAATGTCGCCGATTAACAGGGAACAAATTCAACAGAATAGGAATGGGAGAGGGGGGGGGGTGTATAATAAAATGCCGATTAAAAATAAATGGGAGAAAAAAAAATGGAAAAATATTTTTTCAATTTGCATAAGTTAAATGAAATTTTTGTATTCATTATACTTAGGCCTGACTATATACAGCTTTACATTTATTATTTTAAAATAAAACAAGTCATTTGAATTAATAGTCTGTATACCCGTAGAGTAAGGTGTGGCAATGATCCGCAGTTTTTGTTTGGGATTTTTTTTTTTGTCCTTTCTATGAAAGATACAATAAAGGTTGTAAGATCATCTGAAAGCCTGATATCATGGTCTTCTTTCATGATTTTATAGGTTTCCAAATCAGTAACATCAGAGTAGAGCTATCTAAACGCCCACGGGCTTGGTGAAGGGATTAGCGTACTAACCTCGTATACCAAAAGTCGCGGGTTCGGACCACAGGCAGTCCGATAATAAATTCTTTATCATATGGCCATTTAAGTTTTTAAATTTATCGGGAAGAATAGTATTTTTGAAAATAGTCTTTTTATAAATTATAATTTCTACAACTATAGCGAGAAAACAAATTAATTTAATAAGTTTTAAAAAATGACTTAAATACCAATTATTTTTAATTATACACCTGTTATTATTTCTTTATTTTTACATAGCAATTTAAGAGATAAAAGATAAACTAAAATCTTCAATTTTTTGATTCTTTCTATTTCAAAAACATAAGTTCTTCAATGTTTTAAAATTAATTGAATGGGATTTTAATGAAAAATTTAATTAGCTTATTTAAAGTATTTCCATTAGAGATTTTAATTATTTTAGAAATTAATACATCTCAATTTATCATCATCCTATTAAATTATGAATTACTAAACAAAAAATAAATATGAATGGAGATGGATATTCTCAAGAGACGTTCTTTTAATTTATTATACTTTTTACTTTTTTTTTATAAATCTTTGTTTTTATTAAAAAAATATCCTAATTTTTTTCAATGTCTTTTTATTATTTTTCTTTTTTAATAAGGACCTACCGTATTTATTTTAATCAGTACCTATTAGACAATGTGAGCCAGGAACTGGCCAGTGTCGTGGTGGCAGTGTGAAGGAATATTTATTTATTTTTACTTTCTCTTACCCTATATATGAAAAATATAGAGAGAGAAAGTATTGCAAACAAATCAAAAATTCGATATCGAGATTTTTTAAATTTGTTTTAAGGTCTTTTTTTGGCATCTAAGGCCATTTACACCCTATTAATTATTTCAATTGATTGGCAACCAATTCATTTGAAATACATTTTACTCGCTTGAATCGGGTAGCGAAGCCAGGACGTACGATAAGCTGAACAAAATATGATTATTTCCAAATTTCCTTTCAACATATTATTTGAAATAAGAATACTCGGCAAGAGAGTCCTAGCTCAAAAATAAATTTATATTTTTAACAGCCACTATCTCCATTCCATATTGTAAAAGAAGAAGAAAATGCTCGGCCCAAAGTTCTTCGTTGTTGCTCAATTTTCCTAATATTATCTAATGTATAATATAAGCCCACAGGGAAAATTTTCTTAACCAACAAAAAGATGAACATATACGGTATATACGGAACAATATTATAATATTTTGCTTTAATAACCAAGATACCCTCTGGCTAATATTTCTGATTATTTTACGTATGAATAAATTTTCAGAGTGAAATTTGTTCTAAACCGAGAGCAATTAATCTAATTTTAGGAGGGTGAATCGATGCCGAGGCCAAAGGATTTAAGCCGAAGAAGGCCAATTAATAACAAAGTTGTTTATCCAGAGGATTCTGGCTCTTTGGTCCAGAGAGTTTGCATCCAAGAGAGAGTGAGAGAGAGAATGAGGCTGGTGCACTCGAGAGGGGGGACTTTATCAACTGTTCCTACTCCACCACTCTGGTATAGTACAAGGGGATTCCCTTTGGCTCATGTAACGTAGAATTCTGTTAATTGGCCAAATTGTTGGTAGTTAAGATATCAGACCAATGAATTTGTCACCTGATTACATGTTGAGAGTTTCGGTTTTGTCATTTTCGGATCTTTTTTTCCTCCTCTCTCTTTATCTTCGTAAAGTCAGTTTCATGTACCGAGTACGTCCAAGTTTAGTAACATTTAGAGCTTAGTACTTTAATCTCTTGGTTTAGATTCTTATTTAAATGAATAAGTCTGGGGAGTGGAATTTATTTTTAAGTGAATAAATTTTTTCGAGGTTTAGTTAATTTATAAAAAATTTTCGGAATATTTCATTTGGAATAAATAAATAAATAAATTTTTATTCAAATAGGAACATTAGAATAATAGAATACAAAATACAACAAACACATGAATAAATATATGTAATTTAAGTGTTATTTGCATGGTCTCTCAATCAAAGACCGTCTGCAATTTTCTTCGAGAGATAGGGCATTCTCAAAAGTTGAATTCCTAGACTAATATAAAAATAACGAACCCTGTGAATGCGAAGAAAACCATCACCTTTTTCAACACAAATCGTTAATAATGACCATGAGAGAGGTGATTGTCCAACGAATAGATGAATAAAACAAGATGAAGTCAACAAAAATGAGTAGCCTCTATCAAATTCAAAATTCCAATAAAAGAAAACTTTTCGTCATTATTTAATTAAAGCCGAAATGTTATCTTTTATTTTCATTCAATAGATGCTATCTTTTTTGATTGACTTCCTCTCCTCTTATTTATCAAATGGACGTGACACGAAGCTTTTGAACAAAGTCGGCCAAAAAGTACTATTTCTTTACTGATGTAATTTCTTAGTTTTTTTTTTTCTAAATTTCGCAAAATTCGCTCCAACGATTTTAATTAAAATTCAAAATTCATTTTTTAAATGTTCTTTAAAATTTATATTCTCATTTTGCCATTGAAATCTTTTGAAGCACACTTTTGTACTTCATAGGAAAGATAAGATAAATGATTGCCATGGTAACAAAATATAAATATTTTACAGTTTATCAATTTTACATCTTGAATTTTAATATATCGGCGGAACTAAATATATGCCGACACAAAAAAATCTGGACAGAACACAACTTTCTTTTACCGAAGGTAAGAGAAAGTTGTGTGTGTGCGACCAGTCACAACAGATTTTTTGTATAAAAGATTCTCTTCTGAAAAAAAAAATTGCTCAAAAATTTTAGTTTCTTTAACTTTTTTTTAAATACTCATAAAATGATTATCCCGAAAAAAAATAAAAATAGATAAAAACGAGAGTTAGAGAAAAGTGCTAATATATTTTCCGTGAGTTTGTTCCATCTGTTTCATTACAGTAATATAAAAAAAAAAAAGAGAAAACGAGAAAGAGAGAAATAGAAGTTTCCCAAGCAAGCAGATCCAGGTGAAAACGATCATCCGTCTCGTTTATGAATAGGGTTGGTAGAGTTGGGTGAAAAATGGGGTGGTGTGGCCTCGCTCTCCCTCGTACCACCACCACGTTGCAAATTGACCAGGCCTCTGCCATTTCGGGGAGCCCAGGGGGGCTCCGACGTCATCCATCGTTCCTGCAACCGTGACAGCTGCCCAAGATTAATGTTCCAATGTGCTCGCTTATCCTGTGGAAAGGGGAATTCCCTCCTCTCCTATATATATATTATATATAATAATGTTACAGACAGACATATAGACAGAGCGGGGTTTTGATACTGAACAGGAGAAACTGGCACAAGTTCAAACCGAGGAAGAATTATAGTTAATTTACTATATGGTCCAACAACGAGATTTTTATTTTAATAAGCCAAGAGATCTTCTGACAATATTGACTTTGCCCTAAAGCTGCTTGCTCCTTGTTCTTGCTCAAACCAACACGAAGACAAGTTCAATAAGAAAAATAAATACTCCTATTTAAAGATTAATATTATTATTAGAGTCAGTATAAGTAAATTGCAGAAGTTTTTTTTTTAATCTTGACAAAATATGAATAAGATTAGATAAAATTTAATAAGAATAAACATAATATAATAAAGTAATTTAAATATAGAGTTGTTATCTATTTTCTTATAATATGCTGATGCTTTCAATTTGTTTGAGAAAATAAATAAA
Source organism: Euborellia annulipes (assembly GCA_023213315.1). Taxonomy (NCBI): domain Eukaryota; kingdom Metazoa; phylum Arthropoda; class Insecta; order Dermaptera; family Anisolabididae; genus Euborellia; species Euborellia annulipes. The sequence goes on along the minus strand of JAKCPI010001758.1, from coordinate 42,979 downwards.
AATATATAACCAAGTATTTATTAATTTAAATAAGCAAAAAATGTAGATACCGCCGCTTATTTAAATTAATAAATACTTGGTTAGATGTTTTTCATAATTACTTCATGGACCAACACATGATATATATAATTCTTTATAAATAAAAATAATTTTTTTTTGTTAAGGTTTTTTTCGGTATCGAAGGCCTTTTAGTCCTTATTTATTTCAATTGATTGGTATCCAATTCAATTGAAATACATTTTTCGCCTGGGACGGGATGTGAACCCTTGACCTTTGGCAGCTCTACCTCTGAGCCATAGGATAAGGACAAAATATTTTTACTTGTTTATAAAAAATCACATAAATTACAAAAACTGTATGTAACCTACGTATATTTTAAAGACGAAATATCTATTTTCATAGAATGGATAAATTTTTTCTTTTTATTTGCTGGAAGATTGGCAACCTAAAAATCACGCAGCGCTAAAATTACCTCCCAAAGGTAATTCTTTATCTTTTATTCGCCCATTAACATATTCTAAGCTAAAATACTAATACTTCTATATATGTGATGCGGAAAGTGAAAAGGGGCCTCTTGTCGGCGAAGTAAAATTATCGGTACATTTTAGTTGAATTAAATAAAAAATATCGAATTTTTGGGTTTCGATTGAATACGATACTTCAATATTTCCCATACAGGTATATGCTTTGCTTTGCCAAACGTTTCTTTACAAGCATACTTTATACAAAACAGTGATGATAAACATTTTCAAAAATTCTAGAAGTAGTTAGTTGAGAATAAGATTCAAATATATCAATCAATATCAATGAAACATGTAGTATTTTTTTTTTTTTTTTTTATTAAAGTACCATAAAATTTGTCTCCTTTTTAAATCCATATTCCTGTTTATTTATTTTATCATAACCTAAATATTTTTTACTTTCTCTTACCTATGTATATATGTAATATATATAGAGAGAGAAAGTATTGGATTCATGTCAAAAATTCGATGTCGAGATTTTGATGGATCTTCACGTTTTGAGGTCCCCTGAATCCAAAAAGTGGTTTTCGCGACATGGTCTGTCTGTGGGTGGGTGGGTGGGTGTGTGGGTGGGTGTGTGTTCAATTTTAAGCATGAAGGAATTGAGCTACGAGGTTGAAATTTTATATTTAAGTTAAACACCCCCGGGACCGGAAAAATAAGCTTTTAATCAAAATCGGCCAAAGAGTACTAGTACTTTACTGATGTACTTTTTCAGTTTTTTTCGATTTTCTCATAATTTGCTCCAACGATTTTTTTTTAATTCAAAATCAATTATTTTTTAGATGCTCTTTAAAATGTATATTCTCATTTTGCAATTGAAATCTTCTGAAGACCACTTTACTCTTGTATTTCATAGGGAAGATAGGAGAAATGGTTGCCATGGTAACAAAATATAAATATTTTCCCATAGGCCTACTTATAAATTTTACATCTGAATTCAAATGTTTCGTACTGTCGGGAACTAAATATAGTTGACACAAAAAATCTGGTGTGACAAGCACAGAACACAACTTTCGATTACCGAAGGTAAGAGAAAGTTGTGTGCTGTGCCCAGTCACACCAGATTTTTAATTAGGCAAATGGCTAATGCATTAAGAACTTTAAAAAAAAGAATATCCCCTACTCAGGGATAAAAACGACAGCGACTTTCTCTCCTCTTTCGATATTTTAATCAGCACAAAACTAAAGCAAGTTCCTCATCCTTTGGGGAATAATTAAATTCTCGTTAGTCTTAAGTGGGGAATTTCAATTTATTGTTCTGAAATTGAATTTATTTATATATAGGCCTAAATAAAAAAAAAAAAAACTGATTTTGCTGAGTTTTTAAAAAATTAATTACAATAAAGATGGTTATGTTACTCGTCTGTGTCTGTGTCTGGGGGGGGGGGTGTGTGTGTATGAATATTAGCAAGTAGACATCTCAATAAAAGAAAAAAAAAATTATTTTATTCTCATTTTGTTCTTTTTTCCACTGATGAGATTTTTTTTGAATGTGACTTTTAAATGTAAATATGCGGTCACAAAAGACAGAAGTATTCTAGACTTAAATTTTTTTTCATTTTCTTCATTCATCCCATTTACAGCGAGATAAAGATAAGAGCTCTAAAAAAAAAAATTAATCTTTAATTTTAAACAAATTTTACAAACACAGAGAAAAATGCAAATGATTAAAGAAATATACGTTTTTAAAAATTGAATTTTTTTTTTTTTTGGAAAGTAGCAAAAAGAAATATCTTAGCTAATTTAAATTTAGATTAAAAATACATAAAGGATAATTAAGATAATGGAGAATTTTGTATTCAAGAATGTTTTTTTTTTATCACATTGGATGTTAATATACAATATGTATATATTAATAATAATAAAAATCCTTTTTACAAATTTAATTGCTTTAAGCTGATATTAACTTTAAATGAAAATAGGACAAAAAAAAAAACTAAGGCAGAAAATTATGTTATTTTGCTTATTTTTCAAATTAGAATTTAAATAGAACTTCGCAAAATGTTTCAACTAACATAAGAAGCAAGTAAAATAAGAACAAAGTTGATATTTAAATTTTTTAACCTCTTTGATATGTGTTGGATGGGAAAAGAACCCGTTTCTTCTCTCAAGAGAATAATTTTTGTTTTTGACGTGACAACGTCTTACAAATCATGTTAGAGGGGCATGCACGAAAAAGTTTATCAGCTTGAATAACTCCTCTGTCTTAAGAGGTATAATTATGGGGAATATACGGTTAGAAAGAATGAGTTTTCAGCTAAAGATTTCACCATTTATTTTTTTCCTATCATTTTATTTTACCGCGCTGCGATAAATTCTAATTTGAAATTTTAAACCCCTGTAGATTCCGAACGGCTAATCAGATCTGACTTAATGAGATGTCATTTGGTGCAGAAAGATAACCTCTAATAGAATAAATAAAAAAAATCCCGAGTAATTAACTCCAAAATTGGTTTTTTCTTGAAAAACCTCATTTTTTAGGCAAAAAAAATATCGAAAAATAGCCCTACTTGTGCAACGCATAGCGACTTGACCATAAAAGCTATATTAAATCTAAATATAGTTTTAGAAAGAGTGGTTCAATACCCCGGGGTGTTTTTTCCTTTTTTTGATATGAGGTCATTTTACCGCATGAGAGCACTCGGCGGGATTTCGTTTTTCGAAAATTTAAACCCCTGTAGATTCCGAACGGCTAATCAGATTTGATTAAATGAGATGTCATTTGGTGCAGAAAGATAACCTCTAATAGAATAAATAAAAAAATCCCGAGTAATTAACTCCAAAATTGGTTTTTTCTCGAAAAACCTCATTTTTTAGGCAAAAAAATATCGAAAAATAGCCCTATTTGTGCAACGCATAGCGACTTGACCATAAAAGCTATATTAAATCTAAATATAGTTTTAGAAAGAGTGGTTCAATACCCCGGGGTGTTTTTTTTCTTTTTTTTGATATGAGGTCATTTTACCGCATGAGAGCACTCGGCGGGATTTCGTTTTTCGAAAATTTAAACCCCTGTAGATTCCGAACGGCTAATCAGATTTGATTAAATGAGATGTCATTTGGTGCAGAAAGATAACCTCTAATAGAATAAATAAAAAAATCCCGAGTAATTAACTCCAAAATTGGTTTTTTTCTCGAAAACCCTCATTTTTTAGGCAAAAAAATATCGAAAAATAGCCCTACTTGTGCAACGGATAGCTACTTGACCATAAAAGCTATATTAAATCTAAATATAGTTTTAGAAAGAGTGGTTCAATACCCCGGGGTGTTTTTTTTCTTTTTTTTGATATGAGGTCATTTTACCGCATGAGAGCACTCGGCGGGGATTTCGTTTTTCGAAATTTTAAACCCCTGTAGATTCCGAACGGCTAATCAGATCAGACTAAATGAGATGTCATTTGGTGCAGAAAGATAACCTCTAATAGAATAAATAAAAAAATCCCGAGTAATTATCGCTAAAATTAGTTTTTTTCTCGAAAAACCTCACTTTTTAAGCATAAGTCGCTCTTAATGGATAAAAAAAGCCACACCCGTCATATATTGTTTCAATGAAAATGTTTGAACATGTTTATTTATGAAAACAAACTACTAGTAAAAAAAAAAATAAAAACAATACTTTCTCTCTTTATATTTCAATATAGGTAAGAGAAAAAAAAATTTTTGAATTCAAGCAAAAAGACGTTGTCACGTTAAAAAGCCACCGGCTGTGTAGAAGACACAGCCAATACCTAATTTTTCTTTTTTCTTTTTAAAGTATAAGATATTTTTCTTACTTTTTCTAAGTTTAAACTGATTGATGTTTAAATTGATTTTAAAACCAGTTGTTTTCAATCAACTTGAATCCTTGGCCTTTTCCCTATGTGGGGTCGGCAAAATTAATTTATAAAGAAATATGAGGCCGAGAAAAAAAGCAAGCCCGTCTCGCCCGGCTCATGGCCTGACGCTTGACATAGAAAAGGGAAAAAAGGCTGACATAAAGGAAAGGAAGAAAGTGCTTCAAAAATATCAAGGAAAATGAGAATATACATTTTAAAGAGCATTTAAAAAATAATTGATTTATGAATTTTAAACAAAATCGTTGCAGAGAATTGAGTTATATATACAAAAATGTTCAGCTTTTTGAGCTTTACAAAACAGTCTAATTAAACCGGTCGGGACCAACTTGTCAGGTAGGGCAGTCAGGTCTGCCCGTGTGTAGGGCCCTTAAATGATCTATTTTTTCTCTTTAACGATTTTAACAAATGGATAGTCTAAATTCCTTAGTGCTGAAAAATTATGTTTTTATTTCAAAAAGTATTTTTTTTTTTTCAAGTCTTTTTGGAATCGTAGATCATATAGTCTTTTAATGATACTCAAAATAGTTGCAGTTAAGTAATGCCAACAGTGACGGCGCTACAGGGGGCTAGGGGGCATGCGCCCCCCGGCAAGGAACTCTGCCCCCTGGATGCCCCCCCCCAATCAGCTCGAAAACCAAATAAAAAAAATTTCTAAAATTATTCACTTTTCCTTAAAAAAAAATGTAATTTAAGTTTTAAGCTTTTTATTTCAATGTGAAAAAGAAAGATTATTTTTTTAAATTCTTTATTTTAATAAATAAATTTAGTTACTCTCAAGTTTTTGTCAAGTAAATATCTTTCTTTTGTGCCATTATAATGTATGTCATCGAAAAGAAAAAAATATCCGATAACTTTACCAATCGGCCTTCGATGCCGAAAAAGACCCTAAATTAAAAAAAAAAAACTTTATTGAGCCCCAATCTAAAAAAAAATTTTTCTTCTTCGAGTACAAGTGTAAATCCAATCAGCTATGAATATCTTTTCAGGAAAAATTTCTGGGCTTTCCTATTTCTCAGGGAGATAGTGAGGAAGCCTGCCAACCAAAACTGAAAATATTTCCCGGCACGTGCTGGTGGTGTGATCAGGGCCGCAGACAGGGGGGCTATATCCCCGGGGCCCGGGCCCATTGCGCTCCCACCTTAAAATTCCAATTAAAAATAATTTTCATGGTTAAAATTTCAATTAAAAAATCTGGTGTGACTGGCGCACAGCACACAACTTTCTCTACCTTCGGTAATCGAAAGTTGTGTACTGTGCTTGTCACACCAGATTTTTTGTGTCGACATGTATTTAGTTTCCGACAGTATGGTACATTCGATTTTCAAGGTGTAAAATTTATAAGTATGGCAAAATGTTTGTATTTTGTTACCATGGCAACCATTTCTCCTATCTTTTCTATGGAGAACAAGAGTAAAGTGGTCTTCAGAAGATTTCAATCACAAAATGAGAATATACATTTTAAAGAGCAACTAAAAAAATAGTTGATATATGAATTTAAAAAAAAAAAAATCGTTGGAGCAAATTTTGAGAAAATCGAAAAAAAACTGAAAAGTGCATCAGTAAAGTACTAGTACTTTTTGGTCGATTTTGTTCAAAAAGCTTCGTGTCACGTCCCATGGGGGTGCCTAACTTAAATATAAAATTTCAACTTCTAGCTCTTTTTGTTCTTGAGATATTTTGTTCACAGACACACAGACACACACCCAACAGACAGACCATCGCGAAAAGCCACTTTTTGGATTCAGGGGACCTCAAAACGTGTATATCCATCAAAATCTCGACATCGAATTTTGACATGAAACCAATACTTTCTCTATATATATATACATATATACATAGGTAAGAGAAAGTAAAAAACATTTTCTTGGAATTTTTCCTCAGGGGGCCCGGGCCCTTGCAGCTCAAATCTTAAAATTTCAATATAAAAAATATTTTTCTTGCAATTTTTTCCTCAGGGGCCCCCGCGCACCCAACCTCATCAAGTTTGATCTTTTCAAGCTCAGGATAGCTACTAAAACGCAGATTTCAGTGGCTTATTTTCAAAAATTTTCCCTACCCTCAGATTCCCCCGGATTTAGCCTCGATGCATTGCTAATTCTTTGTTGAAATTTTGCAAAAAATCATCACATAACATTCCTTGAATAATTTTGAAAAATTTTGAAATAACTGTGGTAAATAAATGTTGGAAGCTATGTGCTGTTAGAAACTAAATATACTCTATGTAGACTAGAGTCCGAACCGAAACAAGATTTTCAGCCGAAACCGAATTTTGGTTTTCAATTTAGTTTCGACCGAAATCGAAACTTGTTTTAAACTTTTTCTTAAAATTTCCCATACAAAATTCATCTTTTTTACTTTCTCTTACCTATGTATATATGAATATATATATAGAGAGAAAGTATTGGATTCATGTCAAAAATTCGATGTCGAGATTTTGATGGATCTTCACGTTTTGAGGTCCCCTGAATCCAAAAAAGTGGTTTTCGCGACATGGTCTGTCTGTGGGTGGGTGGGTGGGTGGGTGTGTGGGGGTGGGTGGGTGGGTGTGTGTTCAATTTTAAGCATGAAGGAATTGAGCTATGAGGCTGAAATTTTATATTTAAGTTAAACACCCCCGACCGGAAAAATAAGCTTTTAATCAAAATCGGCCAAAGAGTACTAGTACTTTACTGATGTACTTTTTCAGTTTTTTTCGATTTTCTCAAAATTCGCTCTAACGATTTTGATTAAAATTCAAAAATCAATTATTTTTTAGATGCTCTTTCAAATGTATATTCTCGTTTTGCCCTCAAAATTGTTTGAAGCACCACTTTACTCTTGTGCTTCATAGGAAAGATAGGAGAAATGGTTGCCATGGTTACAAAATATAAATATTTTCCCATACTTATAAATTTTACATCTGAATTCAAATATTCCCTACTGCCGGGAACTAAATACATGTCGACACAAAAATCTGGTGTGACAAGCACAGTACACAACTTTCGATTACCGAAGGTAAGAGAAAGTTGTGTGCTGTGCGCCAGTCACACCAGATTTTTTAGTAAAATTTCCAATTTTTGCTCTTGCGAAAATCATTTGACCTTTTTTTTAAGTGCGAATTTCACTCGACGTTTTTTTTTTTTAGTATACGAGCATAATCTCTTTTTTAAACTCAGGTTTCGATACAGGACGAAATTTCGATGAAATTTGGCCACATTCGCCGAATCCGAAACTTCGTCGGTTCTAAGGTCACACAAAAAACTGGTGCCACGAGTCACACCAGATTTTTTGTTTCTCTGTTGATGTAGCCTATATATTTATTGACTGCCCCCCCTGTTAATAAGTTTGCCCCACCCCTGCCCCCTCACTGAGAATAAGCTAGCGCCGTCACTGAATGCCAAGATCGACAAAAGCTCGGGATTGGTGACCCCGAGCAATCAGAGTGTGGAACGTCATCCAGGTACGGTCGAAATAATGTAATTGAAAATATTTAAATATATTAATATCCCCTAAGTGGCCTCTGTAGCCGAAAAGGGTTAAAAAAACGATACTCAGATTAGACACATTTATTTATACAATTTGGTATCCAAATAATTAAAAAGAAAGTAGAAATTTTGTTGTTATTTTTGACAATCTCACCACTCACAAGGGATGAAATGATACCACTGAGGTATCGATACTTTTACTCGATATCAACTCGGTATCGATGCTTTTACTCGATACCAACTCGTTATCGATACTTACTCGTATCAGAAATTTTTTTCGTACAATTAATATAAGCAAAAACAGCTGTAAGTACTGATATTATATTTATTAATATGATAAAAAAAACAATTAGTAGGCCTATATATCGAATAAAATAAAAAAAACAAAAACAATTAACACTAAGAAAAAACGACAAAATTAGAGGTTAGGGCTTTGCAAACAGTGCTGCAACTGTGTCAAACTAAAAAAAAACATTCAAACACTCCAATAATAAAAAATAAAATACAGTGGTTCAAACCATTCCACTTATTTCTCCTGAATTACGATAAAATATAATTACGTTAGTTATAATAAGTTTACTTTTTTTCTATTTTCGTTTCTATACAAAATATAAATATTCAACTTTATTTAATTTTATTATTAACCCTTTGATTCTGTTTTATCTCGCCTGGATCATCTTCCTTCCTGACGCTCTTCCTGGCTACAACCGAGAATAAAACAAGTGGCTGGCATTAAATAACAATAGTCTGTCCCTCCTGTGATCGATGCCCAACGTCATCGTTGCACCAACCTGATATAAAATACACACAATGGTGTTCTCTATGGTCTATGGCCTGCCCTTCCATATTGTCTCTTGATGCTGTCGGGTTCTGCCTGCCTCCGAAAGCATACTATTACAACATCAACAAACAAACATTTATCATGAAAATATTTCCATTAAAATGATAGGATTTCAATTAATAACAGAGAAATATTAAATAAAACAATTGATAAAAAAAAGAGATTATTTTTTTACCTTGTGTTTATCGGTCATCTATCAAATGAAAAAAAAAAACGGGATATTCTTATAATTTCACAATTAATTCTATAATTTCGTCCTTTTTTACTTTCTCTTATCTATATATGTACTGAAAAATCGGGAATGAGTTCCCCAAAACTTTCTCGTATATTCTTTTGGAATTACGTCTGCATGTGTGTGTGTGTGTGTGTGTGTGTGTGTGTGTGTGTGTGTGTGTGTGGATCACGATTGGTTAAAAACGCTAGCAGCCAGATCAATGAAATTTGGTATATACTCCTTACACTAAAATGGTAGATTTCTAACAACTTTTGGAGTAAATACGTCACCTGGAAGTAGTACTTTACTTAATAGTTTTTGAAATAATCAAAGAAGAAAAAGACATTTTTTGTTATTAATTTTGAAAAAAAAAAAAAAAAAAAAAAACTCATACAGGTGTCATTAAAAAACATGTAAAGATAAACAAATCCATGCCCTCGGGCTTGGTCTAGTGGTTAGCGTGCTGACCTATACCAAGGGTCGCAGGTTCGGATTCCAGGCAGTCTGATGATTTTATTTAAGCCATGTGGATACCAAATGGCTTAAATAAGAATGCTTGGACCCCCAATAGATATATATTCATTTAATAACGGTCATAATAAAAGGCCTAAGTTGCCGAAAAGACTGTGTGTGTGAATGAGAAAAAAAGTGAGTATAGTAGCCTATAAAAAAAAAAAGCATTTGTTTCATAAAATCATTAGTTTATATTTACATGTTTTTTAATGACACCTACCTGGTAAATGAATTTGTTTTGATTTTTTTTTTTTCAAAATTAACGAAAAATGCCTTTTTCTTCGTTAATTATTTCAAAAACTATTCATTTTTGTTGTCAAAGAATAAAAACTTTTTAAAATAGAGTAATTTATTTTAATTTAACATATTATAAAAATTGGAAATTTCAAAATTTCTGAAAAAACTTTTTAGGTAAAGTACTAGCCTACTTCCAGGTAGTGTATTTACTCCAAAAGTTAATAGAAATTTCATTCTCAGTAAAACACAAAAACAAGAGATTTATAAAAGTTAATAGAAATCTACAATTTTAGTTTAAGGAGGTATATATCAAATTTCGTGGAGAAACATCAAAATCTCGATGTAGCCTATTAAAAAAAGTATAGGCTGCATTTTTTCTTTTTTAATATATCCCTTGATAAATGATTCAAATGACTTGAACTGATAGGCTGGAAAACGGGTCGGGATGGTGGAGGAAGTGGAGCTAGTTTGAAACTATGATAGTGAGAAAAGACTTATGTAAACAAATATAATAAGACTAATCAATTCAATTTTTAATCATCCGATATAAAGAAGAATATCAATCAACATAATATTTAGATATTTTTTAAAATAATAATGAAGAAGTAAAAGTATCAAAAAAAATATCCAAGAGATTTTAGTGACTTCGAGTTAAAATTTAAGGAACGGAGAACCAGCATGTGTAAAATATAAATTCAATTAATTATATTTGGTTTGAATAAGTTGGTCGTTGATTAACTGCAAGTAGATGAGGGATTCATTAATAACGTCCCATCTCTCGGAAAACGGAAAGGAGGGACAGGTAAAAAGAGCAGCGGGTTGGTCCATCTAGCCCAGCCTCCTCTTCACGCCTGCTGGTCTTTTTCCCACGTTGAGAAGAGGGAGAGAGAGAGAGACAGTGGAATAAGGGAAACAGGCTGCTTTTGCTCACTGATGGTTGGCCAGCCACCCTATAAACTCTCTCTTTGGGATACAAAAAGTTTTCCCCCTCCCTTCGTCTCATCGGTCCTTAGAGAGGCATCCTCGATCAACTACTTGACGGATTTTTTTGCTCCCTCTCTGATATTAAAACTGGCTTATAAACCCTCAATTACATTAAAAAAATTTTCATTTTTTTTCCTGTTTTAAAGCCTATAATTTGTTAGGTATTAATAGGACTTTATATTGTTACCATCCGATTTTTATAATGCTTCTCCCTAGATTTTAAGATATCCATATAATTATTGTGACACCGACGGCCGATAAATAAATAAATCAATAAATAAAACTGTTTATTGTTGTATTTATATACGACTCGAAACGTGATTATCTAAGTATATCGATGCTCTCGGGCTTGGTATAGTTGGTAGCCAAGGGCGGATACAAGGGGGGGGGGGGTAAAGGGGGGTAATTACCCCCCCCCGAGATTTGAAAAAATGGGAAAAATTTTTGGTACCGCGAACGGAACATGAAAAATTTTTGGTTCCGCGGGTAGAAAAAATTTAGGACTTCTAAAAAAAAGGTAAAATATTATTTGAAAAAAATGGGAAAAATTTTTGGTTCCGCGAACGGGACATGTGAAAAACGGGAAAAATTTTTAGTTCCGCGAACGGCACATGGGAAAATTTTTGATTCCGCGAACGGCACATGGAAAAAATTTTGGTCCCGCGAAAAACAAAATTTTTCGTAGAAAAGTTTTTGAGAACAGGCCCCCCCGTATATACGCCCTTGGTGCTGTGCGACGAGTCACACCAGATTACCCCCCCCCCGAGAAACACCTCTGGATCCGCCCTTGTTGGTAGCGCGTCTATCTTGTATACCAAGGGTCGCGGGTTCGGATTCCAGGCAGTCCGATGATTTTATTTAAGCCATTTAGATACCAAATGGCTTAAATAGAAATGCCTGGACCCCCAATTGATAAAGTCTTAAATGGCCTAAGTTGCCGAAAAGACTGTGTGAAGGCAGTGGGTAGTGTGAGTGTTAAAAAAAACTACATGTATATCAATAAGAGGGTAAAAATGAGAGATGCATCTAAGGTTATTTCTTTATTCGATTAATTCACACAGCTGACGTTTCGGTTCCGTGTTTGAATCATCCTCAGAGCTGGCGAAAAGTCAGTATGAAAGTGTCATAGTGGATTTTATACACTGTTGAAAAATAAATGAAAAATGATTTATTTATGTATCTGGTCATCTCATACTGTGTATATATTTATTATATATGAATTTTTCAACAATGTATAAAATCCACTATGACACTTTCATAATGACTTTTCGCCAGCTCTGAGCAGTGGCGGATTAATGCAATTTTTTCGGGAGGGGCGGTTTTTTTTTTTTTTTTTTTTATTTAAGTACTTTGTGGGCATCTATGGCCATTTAGACCCCTTTCCTATTTATTTAAATTGATTGGTAACAAATTCAATTGAAATTAAAGCCCGGAAATCATAATTTCTTTAGATTACTAGTTTTTATAATATTGTGAATTTCTTCTCGGGGGGGCGATCGCCCCCCCCCCCCTTCTAATGGTGCTTTTGTATTTAGTGTTTTTGCACTTCTGAAATAAGATAAAGAATTAGAATTTTTTATTTATATTAATTTAATTAGAAAAAAATAAATATTAAAAAATTTTCAGAAAACCTTCTGTATATTAAATATTTTTTTTTCTTCTGGTTATTTGTTGGAAAAGGTTTCAGATATTCATCTAATGGTTTAAAATGTTTTCCTTATTTTTGTTTGATATTGTATCAGATGTTTTGAATTTAATGCTTTATAATTTATGAGTTAAGCACAGGCGCTATTGGAAAAGTAGTATTTTGACAAATCTAACCTAGTTTTGTACTACAAACCAATAAAGCAAGTTATTAATAATAATAGTCTTTATTTACCCACAATTAGCAAGTTAATAATAATAATAAGTCTAAATGGCCTCAAATGCCAAAGTTTTTTTTTTTTTTTTTTAGTTTTGAAAGCAATTAAGTATTTTATTCACTAATAATCAGAATAAACTCTCTGAAATACTTTATATTCACAGATAGCTCTGTATCATAATACCGTTAGTAATTCCTCGTTGAAAATTTTAATTAATATAAAATGTATCTCCAGGGAGTTTCTTCTACCGATTCATAAATTTAAAAACCACGCATGTCAAAAATTCCGCTTAACTATCCATTATTTATTTTTTTAACAAACAAAAAAAAACAAAAACAAATACAAATCAATCAAAAAACGAATAGTGTAGGTAACAAACAAAGTTAAAATAACTTAATTATTTAATTAAAAGTTATGTATATGAGTGTGTGGAAATTAAATTGCTTTCTAAATAATTATACTCGTATTCAATATTGGATTTTCAATGTATAGATATTCGATATCAAAAAGAAAAAAAAATAAAGCAGTTGAGAGCAAGGTGATGTAATCTCTTAACAAAATGGCTCCAGAGAAATTGCTTAATTTGGTTTGTGGTCCGAAATGTTTGAAAGGTGTAGGAGCATAGGCGCCGGAACTGGGGGGGGGGGCAAGGGTACATTGCCCCCCCTGGCATCCTACAGGGGGGGAACAGAGGGGGGCAAAATTTCTTCTTTTATTTCATTTATTATTAAAAATGATATATTTTTACTTTTGAAAAATAAAATCTAAATTAAAAGAGTAAGAAATTCATTTTTTTCCAAATTTTTTCCAAAAATTTTTGAAAAATCACTACCAAATTTTTTAAAATTTTAATTTTATTAAAATTGTGATTTTATTTAAAATTTTTAAAGTTTTATAGTAGATTTGTTTTTGTTTTATACTATTTAAACATATTAAATTATTTTAATTTTCTAAAAAAAATTTTTTGGCCCCCCCCCCCCTGATTCAAATTCGTTTCGGCACCCCTGTGTAGGAGGAATAATAATTAAAGTATAAAGCTTCTCAAATTAGCCATTATAGGCTAATTACAGTAGATATTATAATCTACAGAACCGACAAGGCTCGGTTTTTACTTTCTCTTACCTATGTATATATGTAATATATATATAGAGAGAAAGTATTGGATTCATGTCAAAAATTCGATGTCGAGATTTTGATGGATCTTCACGTTTTGAGGTCCCCTGAATCCAAAAAACTGGTTTTCGCGACATGGTCTGTCTGTGTGTGTGTGTGTGGGTGGGTGGGTGGGTGTGTGTGTGTGTGTGTGTTCAATTTTAAGCATGAAGGAATTGAGCTAGGAGGTTGAAATTTTATAATTAAGTTAAACACCCCCCGGGACCGGAAAAATAAGCTTTTAATCGAAATCGGCCAAAGAGTACTAGTACTTTGCTGATGTACTTTTTCAGTTTTTTTCGATTTTCTCAAAATTCGCTCCAACGATTTTTTTTTTAATTCAAAAATCAATTAACTTTTAGATTCTCTTTAAAATGTATATTCTCATTTTGCAATTGAAATCTTCTGAAGACCACTTTACTCTTGTATTTCATAGGAAAGATAAGAGAAATGGTTGCCATGGTAACAAAATATAAAAATTTACCCATACTTATAAATTTTACATCTGAATTCATGTTCCATACTGTCGGGAACTAAATACATGTCGACACAAAAAATCTGGTGTGACAAGCACAGAACACAACTTTCGATTACCGAAGGTAAGAGAAAGTTGTGTGCTGTGCGCCAGTCACACCAGATTTTTAAAAGGGCAAAAATATAAAATAATATTATAATTGGTATGATGATAATAATATAATTAATTAATAAATATTAAAAAAATAAACTATATATGAATTATAATTTATTTCTGTCTTGGATTGAAAAGACCACCCATTTTTAAAGGTCTATATAGTTTATTATTTATCAACCTTTTTATTAATTTTTGTCGCGGTTTCATTTGTAGATAAGTTAAGAGAAATTTATTTTTGGCGCATTTAAGGGCCTATTGGTTGAAGAGTGTGAGAGTTTACATATCCCAAGCACAAAAATAACTATATACATAGTTAAGGCCTTGAATAAGAAAGGCCTTTTAAAAATTGCAGTTAGACATAAGACTTAACTTGGAAACAGGTGGGAATAGAGATATCAGTGATAAAAAAAAAAATCAACCCGATATTTATAATCATATTGAAAGAAAAATTAATTGAGAGCTCTTATTATTCGAAGTCAATTAACAAATTACACATCAGTTATTACCTCTCTAAAAAATCATTCAGTTATTATTATTCAAAACAGATTTTAAGATTTTTTTCTCGTTTAAATGTTTTAATTGGACTACTTCAAACACCAAACAATTTCAAAACTTTATTAATAATATACAATAATAAATAAATAATTACTTATATTCTTTAAAAGAGGTTTATAAATCAATCTTCTTCTTCTCTCCAACCCTATCATACGTTTTTACGGCCGGCCCGTCTCGCGGACTGCCTGTTGAAAAGAGGAAGGAAGAGACAGACATTTAAAGAACTGAGGGACTGTCTGTCCCAGCTCGGGTAGCTCGTGGTCGCCATCCACGTACCCACAAGATATGGGCCACTGAGCAAAGATTTATAAATCAATAATTATATAAAAAATAAATTTGAATGATTTCAAATTAAAATCCAAACATAACAGACAAGTTAATTAAATGTTTTATTTTTTTATAAGAAGCGAATTAATGAACCCGAAATTCACATCAAAATTCTTACTTTTACTTCCTAAAACAAAGTTCTAATACACTTGAATAAATCAGAAAGTAATTGAAGGGCGAAGCCGAAATGTTCGTTAGTAGTTGAAATAAAATTTAGATAAGAGAAAATTGATGAAGTAAAGGCAAAACAAAATTAATGTAAATTGATTGTACTATAGTCTGGTCGTTTTCGGAAAAGTCTAGTGATTTCTATTTCACTAGATGCGATTTTATCCTTCATGGTTTTAGGATAAAATCTATATATAATAATTACGGAGTGTCCGTCTGTCCGTCTGTCTGTCTGTCTGTCTGTCCGTCTGTCACGCTCTGTTTGACCAACTTCCCGTTCGAATTTTGAAACGAAATTTTGCAGTCTTATATAGGACGTTATGGAGAGTCCCGGAAAAATACTCGGGTCCCGAAATTCCTATAACTTTTCGAGTTATTAATTCTTAAAGTTACGATTTCTCCCATAGGAAATGTATAGAGAAATGTTCAAGTATTCTTTGAAGTTGTGTATTCTATGAAGGTAAACAAATCCTCAAGCAGGCACTGGATTGGAATACGTAGTAATAATAATTTTCTTTTTATAATTAAGAAAAGGCGAGGGTCCGCCGCAGGCGGGCCCGAGCCAGCTGGTGGGGGTCCAGGGGGGCGTAGCCCCCCTGTCTAGACGCCAGCCCGTTTCTCATATTTAAGAAAGGCGAGGGTCCGCCGCAGGCGGGCCCGAGCCAGCGTCTGGGGGGTCCAGGGGGCGTAGCCCCCCCGCCCTAGACGCGAAGCCCGCCGAAGGCGGGCGGCGCGGCTAGTTTATATAATTTAAAGAAAATAATTATCTTAAAAATTAAAATTAATTTTTTAAAAATATTTTAAGAAACTTTAATTCACCCCTTTTGTTTATTTAGATAAACTATCTCCGTTACTTGCTAACGCTTTTTTTTAAGACATTGAAAATTAAGATTTATCTCTGCTTTTTTTTAATACTTTTTATTTTTATTTATGGTCTTATATATTTCAACTACTCTAATGTCTTTAGGAACAGATATATTATATCTAATGCATGTTAATATATCTACTAATGGTAGCTTGTGAGAATAAGTTTCTTCCTAATTCTTCGATAAGTAAAACTAATTTGGATTGTATTAAATGAGAAAAATGCTTTTTACTTATTTTATAATGTTACAGCGTTCTGAAACATATTTTTTTTTTTGGGGGGGAAGTAGTCTCTCTTTCCTGGCAGCCTCAGACGGAAACAAAATGTCATAAGATATTTCCTGCCCCCCTCAAATTGACCGGCACTTTCCTAAGCTTTGAGTTTGAGATAAAAAAGAAATTAATCCATTTAAAATTCAAAATATTTTGCCGATATATTCAAAATTTTGAAGCATGAAAACTAGTGTGAAAGGGCTCACAAAAATTTGCGAAAAATTTTTTCATTCTTTCAAGCAGCGAGCACTATGGAAGAATTATTGTATCCCTCTATGAAAAAAAAATAAACCAGGGAAGGGAGACGAACAGTCTTTCCTACTCCATTGAAGCTAACAGGGCTCTCTCCCGAGGGGGGGGGGGGGGGAGAAGGGTGGAATGTGCCCCCCTTCGATCTAAATTCCAAAAAAAAAATATATATTCTATGAGCCAATCCAATTGAAATAAATTGTCGCATGAGACGGGATCCGAACCAGCGACCCCTGGAACAGAAGACCAGGACGCTAGTCACTGCACCAAGGCCCGAAGGCTAAAATGAAATTTTGTAAAAATGTTTGTGTAGTGTGAGGGGTCCACGACCATTCAAAATTTTGCACAAAAATCTAGCTCAATATTTTGCACAAAATTTTGAACAACATTTTTGCAAGTGTGAAGGCCCATTTATGCTTATTTTTTTAATCTTGGTTTTATGTTTATTAATTAGCCTATTTATATTTTATTATAAAATTTTATTAATATTATTCGTTTTTATTTTTCTAATAAGAGAAAAAAATAATCAGAAAATGGCTTCGAACTTTTTAATAAAGAGTTCCCAACCAATTATTATAAAATAAGTTTTTTAATGGTGTTTTATTATATTATTTTTTTTATTATTTTCATATTCCATTCCCAGGATAAGCTCTCTTTCTCTGTCCTTTTGTGGACATCTAAAATCAATCCAATCTCTGGCAGTGAAATTAGTTTATTTCCTATTTATATGTAACTCACTCTCTTGCATTTATTTATTTCTAGTTAATCCTATCCACTTTCCATCCGAATATTTTTTATCAGGAATGTTTAGTATTTAACTCATCGATCAAGCAACGATTTTTGGCAAATGTCTTCTTGTTAATTCCTTCTTATAAATTTAATTAAAAATGAAAACATAATATTTTATCAATATTTTGTATTATTTTTAATCCTCTTTAAAAGTATTAGAATTGTTTACGAGTATTTATTTATTCTTCGTTTAAATTGTCGAACCAGTAATTTTTTTATAATTCAAAATAAATGAATTAATGGATTTCATTGAAAACCAAAGAGAGAGAAGAATGAATACAATTAAATCCTGCCATGTATTTGCAATGTCTACTTCTCAGAATCCTTTTTACATAATAAAATTCAATTACATTGATTATTTGGTGAACGTTAACAATAGGTCACTTCTTCATAACAACCAGACTATGAGAATATTTCAAGCAGGAGCGTATATAGGGGGGAGGGGAATTTTGTCTTCCAAAAAAAAGGAAAAATAAATTTCATCGCAGAGGGAAAATTTTGCCACACCGCGGGAAAAATAATTTTCGTAAAAAAAAATTTTTGCAGGGCGAAAAAAATTTAGTGTCCCTAAAAAAAAGGTAAAATGATTTTCAGGAAAAATTTTGCCGCCCTGCGAAAAAATTGATTATAGTTTCGTAAAAAAAATTTTTCATGCGGAATATTTGTGAATTCGACCCCCCCCCCCCCGAAAAAATGTCTATATACGTCCTTGATTCCAAGCTACTTCAAATTACAATTTAACTGTTTTTAAGGTTGTTCGGATAGTACATCGTAAGTCATAATAGAATCTAAATTTTTTTAAAATAAAATTAAAAATTTGAATACCAAAATTCCTTATTATAATTTAGTCGTGACCTATCATAGTTCATAATTGTATCAAGTTAATAATTTAATTACCAAAAATAATAAATGAATGACTTTTGACTTGAGCAGTTTTTCACGTAATATAGAACTGGCAACATTGCATTCATCAACTATCTATTTTAAATCTTAAACGCCTTAAATTTTATTTTATTTAATATATTACAATGTTTAATGCAAATCAGTTTAAACACAATGGACGATTTGCGAGAAAAAATATCGTAAAATGGAAAAAAAATGTAACTGACATCGAGAAAAGACAATTATGTTATGCGACGTTGCCGGACTGGTCTCACTCTCAAATCTTCCTTTTTTTTTTTTTTATAAAAAACATTCACACTTTTTTCTCATTCACACTCACACTCACACACACATTCACACAGTCTTTTCGGCAACTTAGGCCATTTAAGACTTTGACGATAACCGTTGTAAGTATAATATATATATTGTGGGGTCAGGCATTTCTATTTAAGCCATCTGGTATCCAAATGGCTTAAATAAAATCATCGGACTGCCTGGGTCCGAACCCGCGACGTTTGGTATAGGAGGTAGGCACGCTACCTAATACGCCAAACTCGGGGGCTCAAATCTTCCTTATTTTTAAATATTGGCGACTGTCATTTTGGAGAATTTTTTGACTTTCTTGTTAAAATTTCTTTAAAAGCGGACGGCAGAAACTTTTGATTTTATTTTTAACGTATTCCTCGGAAGTGAATTAATAAAATGTAAGTTTTTTGTTTTTGTCTCTGATGCAGAGGTGGCTATATAATTCGATATGTGTGCGTTTCGTCGTTATTCCCCATAGGCTACATGTTAAATTTCAATTTTTTAAAAATTAATTACACGATAACCCTGGGTCAGATCTGCTTCAAAATTTTATTTTATACGTATTTGATAGTGATTAATAACATATTAAAAAATTAGCTTTTAATCTGATAAAGTGCTTTAATGTCCGAACAATCTTAAAATCAATTTTAATAGTATTCTGTAATATTTATGTGATTATAATAAATCTGTTAGTTTTTCTAATTTTGCTTTTCCATTAGAGAAAAGGTTATCAAAAATACTTTCTGATTTATCCATGAAATGCCTTTAAAGTCCTCTCCTTATTTGATTAATTTTTTAAAACTTGAATTTTTTAAAACCAATTTAGAAATTCTCCGAATCTCTTTAAAACCTATTATTTTAAATGTTTATACAGTAGATATATATATACTTTCTGTAGAGTACATTCATTTGTCTTGACAATTTCAGAAAAGTTTTATTTAACATTACCTAGCAGCATGACAAAAGAGAAAATTATATTTTATTATTATTATTAATAATAATAATAAACCAAAGCTTCAACTTTATAAAAAGTTTAAAATATTAAAGAAAAATCGGGTGTGACTGGTCGCACAGCACATAACTTTGTCTTACCTTCGGTAATCGAAAGTTGTGTTCTGTGTTTGTCACATCAAATTTTTTTGTGTCGAAATATATTTAGTTTCAGTTAATACGTATACTAGAATGCAAGATGTAAAATTTGTAAACATAGAAAAATATTTATATCAAACAATTTTGAGAGCAAAATGAGAATACATTAAAGAACATCTAAGAAATATTTTACAAGATTGTGTATATATCAGGGCCGGATCTAGGGGGGGGCAGTGGGTGCATGTGCCCCGGGCGGCAGATATTAGGGGGCGGCAATTAAAGAAAGATTTACTAAAAAAAGGTAAAATGATATGAATTTTGTATAAAAAATTTTAAGGGGGGCGGCAAATTAAATTTTGCCCCCCTTAAAAAATTTCGTAGTTCCGGCCCTGGTATATATAGGCCTATATCCATATAGATCTCGAAAAATATTTAACTAATCTAAGAAATAAATGATTTTTGAATTTTAGTCATAATCGTTAGAGCGAATTTTGAGAAAATTGAAAAAAAAAAAAAAACTGAAAAAGCACATCAATAAAGTACTAGTATTCTTTGGCCGATTTTGTTCAAAAGCTTCGTGTTACGTCCCAGGGGGTTACCTAACTTAAATATAAAATTTCAATCACCTAGCTCTTTTCGCTCTTGAGATATTTTGTTCACAGACAGACCATGTTGCGAAAACTTTTTTGGATTCACGGGACCTCAAAACGTGAAGGTCCATCAAAATCTCGACATCGATTTTTGACATGAAACCAATACTTACTCTCTGTGTATATTAAAATATATATAGAGGTAAGATAAAGTAAAAAACTTTATTAGTTTTAATTAAAGCTAGATATGGTGTGTTTATGAAGTGTAAAATGGAGGATGATTATTAATAAATACAGCTATTAAAATCCTGATCTAAAAAATATTTTGTATCATGCAAAAAATTATTGTAAGTAAACTTTATTAATTTTCTTTAAAATTGATTAAATACAGTATGTAGGGCCTATCTGTGTTTAAGATGGGAACCCTTGACCGTTGGTATCAGAAGCCAAAGCACTGCTTCTGAGAACACTCTTGTTGTTTGTAAATCTTCTCTTCCAATATTATAAACAAATCATTCACAAACCAAATATTACTGTATTTTATTCAAGTCAGAACAAAAAACAACCATAATAATAAAATTTCAAAAATGAATTCCAAACAAAAATCTAGTTAAAGAGTAGCCATTGGAAGGAAAAACGTTACGACTCTACTCTAACTTTAACCAAGTCAAGTGTGTGTTCGATAACTGAAAAAGGGAAGGAATAAGATGAGAGTAGTAAAAGAAATCACAGTGTAAAACATCCATAAACATTGTAAATCAACTTAGTGTGTGTAACTTAACTTTAAGAGTTGATTTTCGAGAAACGAGTGGTCAGAGAAAAAAAAAATAGTAGTAGTAATAAAGAAGGAAAGCTAAAAGGCTAATGAACTTTATGTTTCGAAGTACCATATCCATTTAATAGTCCTTGAAAGGGATGTGATTGTTTATAGATACTAACAAGATTACTATCTCAAACAATGTTTGAACTCCAATTTTCTTTTAGCC
The DNA here is from genome assembly GCA_023213315.1 of Euborellia annulipes. Lineage (NCBI taxonomy): Eukaryota > Metazoa > Arthropoda > Insecta > Dermaptera > Anisolabididae > Euborellia > Euborellia annulipes. Next base: position 21,643 of record JAKCPI010001758.1, on the reverse strand, counting down.
CTTTCGACATTTAGACAACTAGTTATTACCCCTTTGCACTTGTATTTATATTTGAGAAGGTACCAGAAAACTCGGGATTATTTTTCATATTAGATCAAAATGAAATCTCTTTAGATATTTATTTAAGAAATTTTAAAGCGCAAAAATCAAGTTGTTATTTGGACCCTGTTATGCAATAGTGTGTCAAGCGCCAAAAAAAATGAAAAATTGAGTTAAGCACCGAATATTGTTTTAAAAGCTATAATTAATAGTATTTTTTATGAAATATGTCCTAAAAAAATTTATATTTAATATTACTTGCACAATTGACAAAAATGAAAACAAAAAACTTTAATGTTAATTTTCTCAAACCTCGGTAGCTGGCGCTTGACACACTAATGCGTAACAGGGTTCATTTAAGAAATTAAAAAATACAAAATATTCCACAAAATGGGCAGGGTTGGAGTTGAATCTGGAATCAATCTCGAGAATTGTTCATCAAAAAATATTTCTGTGAATAAGTTAGGTACCCCCTTGGACGTAACAGAAAGCTTTTAAGCCAAAAAATACTAGTAATTTCCTGATGTACTTTTTCAGTTTTTTTTTTTTTTTTTTTTTTTGTTTTCTCAAAATTTGCCCTAACAGGTTTTCTCAAAATTCGCTCTAACAATTTTGATTAAAATTCAAAAATAATTTATTTTTTAGATGCTTTTTCAAATCTATATTAGATTCTCATTTTGCTCTCAAAATTGTTTGAAGCACACTACTCTTGTACTTCATAGGAAATATAGGAGAAATGATTGCCATGGTAACAAAATATAAATATTTTCCCATGTTTTTAAATTTTACATCAGGTGGGCCCACGGGGCGTGGTGTAGAGGTTAGCGTGCTAACCTCGTATACCAAACGTCGCGGGTTCGGACCCCAGGCAGTCCGATGATTTTATTTAAGCCATCTGGATACCAGATGGCTTAAATAAAAATGCCTGGACCCTAATATATATAAAATTCATAAATAACGGTTATCGTAAATGTCTTATATGGCCTGAGCTGCCGAAAAGACAGTGTGAATGTGTGTGTGAGTGTGAGTGTGAATGAGAAAAAAGTGTGAATGTTTTTAAAAAAAAAAAAAAAAAAAAAAAAAAAAATTTTACATCTTGAATTTTAATATATCGGTGGAAACTAAATATATCTCGACACAAAAAAATCTTGTGTGACAAGCACAGAACATCGATTACCGAAGGTAAGAGAAAGTTGTGTGCTGTGCGACCAGTCACACCAGATTTTGTTTATGGAAATCCATATAATTTGATGTAACAAAGTTGTCTTGTAAAATTATAAACTTATTTCCAGCTTCATTACCTGTTTATTGAAATAATCTCCTAGATTGAGAAACTTTTTTCTTACTAATTAAATAATTTTTTGTTCAATTAAAAAGTTCTTTATTGTATTAATATTCGTCTTTTTATATTCGTAAGGATAGTTCAAATTATATTCATTAGTTTCATTTTCCAAAATCCGAAAAAAAAGGGAATAAGGTAATTTAATTTCTATTAAAATAGGAAGCAAATTAATTGCTCATTTCTTTTTTAATATAAATTTTAATTTATATTCTTTGTTAATTTGTTTTATTCGTCTCTCATTTCTCTTTGAGAAAAGTTTTATTTACTAGCTCTTAGCGGTTTTAAATTAATATTTTTACTTCCACTAGAGGAAAATAAGAAGTAATTTAAGTTTATTTTGTAAAAAAAAAAAAATTTGGAGTCAAGTTGAAAAGCTTTTAAAACTTACGCGACATTTTTGTCTTATTTTTTTTTTGCTCTTAAGGGTGAGAGAAAGGAAAGGCTTGAGGGTAGGTAGGTAGGTAGGTAGGTAGATACTCGGAGGGATTGTCAAAGACAAATTAATTAAATTGTTTCCATCGGGCAATTCAAAGTTCCTCCAAGCAAGAAACGAGAACAAAGGACTAGCGATAAACACATCTTACGATTTGGCTAGTAAAGGGGACAGTTTCTTTTTTTTTTTCATTTTAAACTCAAATTTATTTTTTTTTTTTTTTTTTACTTTGCAACGCTATTGAAATGAATCAAATTTAAGTTTTCGGGTTTTGAAGAAATTTTTAAATTAAACCCTAAAAGAAAATTTTAATAATTTTAATAATAACCCGAGTCGAAATCGAACGCCTGGTTTGAACCTTTTAGTCCTGAATTCCCTTGTTATTTGATGGGATGTTATTTATTTACAATTTTGTGAAAGCCTACTGATTCTACTAGGAGAATTAGAAGATTCAAACCAGTACTTGAACGCCTGGTTTGAACCTTTTAGTCCTCAATTCCTTTGTTATTTGATAGGATTAAAATTTGGTTAAAGCCTACTAAACCTACCAGGAGAATTAGAAGGTTCAAACCAGTATTTGAGTCAAAATTGAAAGCCTGGCTCGAGCCTACTGAGCCTGCCAGGAGAATTAGAAGGTTCAAACCAGTATTTGAGTCAAAATTGAAAGCCTGGCTTGAGCCTACTGAGCCTGCCAGGAGAATTTGAAGGTTCAAACCAGTACTTGAACGCCTGGCTTGAACCTTGTAGTCTTCAATTGAGGACTAAAAGGTTCAAGCCAGGCGTTCGATTTTGACTCGGGAAGTACTGGTTTGAACCTTCTAATCCTCTCGGGTAAAAATTAAAAACAGTCCGATCTCAGCGCCAAAGCTTTAATAGATGACCACCTTTCATTTTCTTTCATTCCTTGGATATTTGGATTTATTATCGATAAAAAAGAAGTAAGTTTTAAGTTTTATTTTCATTTTTTTCATTAATTTTCTTTATTATTATTAATTATTTTTATTTATTTAAGGGTCAACGTTATAAAAACAAGCCAAAACAAAATGATAAGGTTAGCTGTTATTTTTATTTTTATTTTTTTTATAATGTTATATATATTTAATTTTTTCAATTATATTCATTATAAATTTTAGTTGTAAAAACACATTGGCCTGAAGAAGCCACTTTAATTTTAATAAATGAATACAAGGAACATTGGCCATTCATGTCATTTTGAAAGTTAAGAAGACAAATTAAAAAAGATTATAAATTTATAAAATTAATTTATATATTTTTCACATTTCCAGAAAACTAAATGAAGTTGTTATTGAAAAGAAAAATATTTTTCCACATGTGATAGCTGATGGTATAGTCAAGATAAAAATTAATGTGATTTATTTTAGAGATGGAAACTCATTTTTACATCCATATTTTCTTTAAAACAATTTCAGTAATGAATCTCCAGAAATATTGAAATCGACACGAAGAGCATTTGAAATTTTTAAAATATTTTAAATATATGTTATCTTATTCTCAAATTAAAGAAAATTGATATTTAAACAAAAAATATTATTTTATTTAAAGATTAATTTGATTTTCCTTTTATTTAAGAATTTAATTGTAGCGAAATGAAGAGCAAAACGTGAAGATCCATCAAAATCTCGACATCGAATTTTTGACATGAATCCAATACTTTCTCTTTATATATATTAACATATATAGATAGATGTAAGAGAAAGTAAAAAATTTCGAATGTGGAATGCCAAGTTGTATAAATTAGCAAAGAGGTATGCTTGTTTTTTGGCATTGAGAAAAAAAACTTTTAGAGTGTTTTCTTCAAATATTTCGATGGCATTTAATAGGACTTCTTCATAAGCGGTGAAGTGCTATTAAATGTCTTCGAAATATTTGAAGAAAACACTCTAAAAGTTATTTTTCTCATTGCCAAAAAACAAGCATACCTCTTTGCTAATCTAACAAAATTATCAGAACTTTTTTGTCACTCTGTATATATGTATATAAACAAATTTTAAATGAGAATTCATAGGCCTAAACTAGGATTCCAGCATTCAGTACTGCTGGTCGTAATAGTAGATCTGGTAGACTTAAACTAGTATTTCGAATACCTGGTCTGAGTCTAAACATGTCAAAAAGGGATATAAGTAGACTTGTTAGAACCAAACCAGACTATCAAATTTCCATAGAAACCATGCTTTCAAATCCTAGTTTGATTCTGTTAAGTCTACTTAGACAACAATTAGATTCTGAGGTTTTGTAGACTCAAACCAGGCGTTCGATTTCGACTCGGGAAGGTTGTCATTGCTAAATCCAAGAGGTCCCCGTGATCGAAGGGTTAACAAATGTCAATATTGATCATCTAAATCCAAGGGAAGCGGGTTCGGACTCTAGACAGTTCAATGAATTTATTAAAATCATTTAGATATAGATGGTAAAAATAAATAAATATGCATGGATCCCAATATACATGTACCATCAAGAGAAAAGATATTGGACAATATGGCGGCTACCTACCATAAGGCTCAAATGCCAGGTAGCCGCCATATTGTCCAATATCTTTTCTGTTGATGGTATATGTCGTTTATAGTCTATGGCCTATGATGCCGAAAAAATTTTACTGTACAGCCAGAACCATAAAATATTTCACACATCATTTTTAAGCATCAAATGCAAACAGACACAGACTTTGTATTTTATACAATAGTTGTAAGTATGAAAATATTATGTTACTAGTCGCACAACACACAACTTTCTCTTTCCTTCGGTAATTGAAAGTTTTGTTTTGTGCTTGTCACATAAGATTTTTTGTTTCGACATAAATCCTATATATAATTCCTAGTATAGTACATTAAAATTCAAAATGTAAAATTTATAAACAAAGTACAGTATTTATATTATGTTATTATACCATAGAAGAAAATTGCCCTCGGGTTTGGTGTAGTTGGAAGTGACATTTACCGAAGTGAAGAGAAAGTTGTGTTGTTATTTAAGCCATTTTTATACCAAATGGCTTAAATAAGAATTCCTGGACCCCCCAATAGATAATTGCTAAAAGTCTTATATGGCCTGAGTTACCGAAAAGACTGTGTATATGTGTGTGCGAGTGGAGTGTGAATGGGAAAAAAGTGTGAGTGTTAAAAAAAAAGACAATTCTTGTGACATAGATGAGAAAGTAGGCAAATAGAAATAATTTTATATAGAAAACTTTAAAATCCTTTAGGACCTATATACAAATTAATTTAGAAAACAGGGGATGGAATCTAAATGGCATCAGATGACATAAAAGACCTTAAATAAATAAAATAATAATTTCTTCTCTTATGAGAATGCGCTTAAAAGAAAATAAAAAAATATCGAGCTTGTGGGCTCTACCACTTGCGCGTAGACAACCAAATTTGCTTAAAAATTCCTTCATTTTGTTACTCCTAATTAGGTTTTTTTTATTTTTCCTTTAATTTATTGTTATGATAAGGAGCTCAATGAGGAAAGGCAGCCAGCATAAATAAAAACTTTTATATTATTTCATCGACGTTTCGGAAGCTCGTCGCTACCATTATCAGGACCTATGGCCTTCAAATAGTTGTTGTGTGTACTTTATAATGTTCTCCATCTCAATTGCGACAATTATTTCGAAAGATTTTATAACTACATTCTGTATATTTTTCTAATTTGTCTAATAATAAAAAATATTTGATGGCCATAGGTCCTGAAGATGGGAGCGACGAGCTTCCGAAACGTCGATGAAATAATATAAAAGTTTTTATTTATGCTGGCTGCCTTTCCTCATTGAGCTCCTTATCAATCATCACCACAGCCATTTCTTTTCTTCAATTTATTGTTATTATTAGATAGTCTATTATTGTACTTGTGGCTGTTGAGTTGTATCAAGGAAGGGTTGCAGGTGCAGAGACTGGCAGCCAGATTTATTTCTTTAAATATTTTTATTGGGCCGACGTTTCGGTCTCGATAGAGCCATCTTCAGAGCCCAATAAATGTCAAGTAAATATATATTATTTGCATTAGGCAGCTATGCGTGATGATGCTCATCAGGTGAGAGATCTTTCAAATTTTGAATTCTTCTCACCTGATGAGCATCATCACGCATAACTGCCTAATGCAAATAATATATATTTATTTGACATTTATTGAGCCCTGAAGATGGCCTCTATCGAGACCGAAACGTCGGCCTAATAAAAATATTTAAAGAAAGAAATCTGGCTGCCAGTCTCTGCACCTGCAACCCTTCCTTGATAGATAGTCTATTATTCAAAAGTATTTTAGATGTGAATGTAATGCTTGTTTTTCTGCATCCACCACCGTATGTAAATATTTTTCACCTATTTACAAGGCAAGAGCAACTTAACTTTTTTCAGAATCATCTATAATATTTTCATAAAGCCGAATTATTATTTATTTATTTATTTATTCATTGGGCACTTAGCTGCAAGGCTTTCTTGCCCTTACAATAAGTGACATTTAGGTAACAATTTGAGATTTAAACAATCACAATAAATTTAAATACAACCCATCTTCATTTTTTCTTCATCTTCTTGTTCACATTAAATTTCGCCATATAAGTTTATCCTTTTCAGGAATCGAAATACTTTCTTTCCATTGGATTTAAGGCTCAAAATCTCTTCTATTCTTGAAGGTAAACCCAATTCTCTTCTTACATCATTATACTCAGTACACTCCGCCAGCATATGTTGAACATTCCAGGGCGTTCGGCATCTGTCGCAATTAGGCATATTTTCTTGTCTAAACAGATAAGAGTGAGTGAGCCGCGTGTGCCCTATCCTCAGTCTCGTCAACACGACTTGATCTCGGCGAGATAAGTCTTGCAGGTATGCTTTGTGAAATTCCATTTTCGGCATTATACTTTTTAGGTGATTTCCAATTTCCACTTCCCATCTTTCCTCCCATTTCTTCTTCAATTTTTCCCTTACTACTAATTTCAGATCGCCAAAATGCACTTTGTGGTCATCGATGGCACTCTTTTCAGATCCCTTCTTCGCAGCTCGGTCAGCCTTCTCGTTCTCAACTATACCAATGTGCCCTGGTGCCCAAACAAAGATCACATCGCCCCCTTGGGATATAATTCGATATATAAGGGTGTGTATGCGAGAAACTATGGGAATCATACTGTCAAAGCTCTCTAAGGCTTGCAGCGCACTCACTGAATCTGACACAATGACCACTCTTCCTAGACAATTAGCCTGTAGTGCTAATTCTATTGCCTTCAACTCGGCACTAAAGATGGAGGTAAAATTATTTAGTTTAAAATAATGTTCAGCGTCATTTTCGACAAAGGCGCATCCAACCCCGTTGTCATTTTTGGCGAATTATTAAAAAAGGCTTTTCATTCCTTTATGTAAAGAAATAAATTCAAACGTTTTTTTTTTTAAAGATAAATTTTCTGATCAGGAAAATCAAACTTTTTTTCTATGACATCTGCTTTCTTTTTCTTTTTTTTTTTTTAAGGTCTTTAGGCCAATTATACCGATGAGAAGGGATCTTTTTGAGTTTGGTTTAAGGCAAGCCAAACGGCTTCTGAAATGTCGAGTAAATGAGCCATCCTTATACTCTTCTGCTCTAGTTATAAAAATAACTTTTTTTATTCAAAGCCATTTATTGGGCTAGTAAAAGGTTTTCATATGGGAATAAATAAACCAACCACTCCAAATAATAATGTATTTTTCATGCATGGATAGAGTTTAGTTTGATATAAGAAAATAATAACGATTCATTCATAAATTGATAGAAAAGTTTAAAAGAAGTCAACCAAAATAGGATAATGGAGTCATAACTATTAAAAATTATATTCTATAAACACATATGTATTATCAAGCATAAACTGACTTTCTGTGAAATTTGGACTAATCTTTTTGAAAAGCTGTTTTTTACTAACCTATATAATAAAAAACAACCATTTTAATATTCCTCCTGTGATTTTTTAAACAGGAAATATAAAATACTTTCTCTTATCTATAGATATAATAAGATATAGGTCTATATGATAGAGCAAAAATATTGGACTCATCTCTAAAATTCGATGGAAATCTAAAAAAGTCGGTCCCACAAAATCATCTGTTTGTTAGTCTGTGAACAAAATATCTCAAACGAAAAGATAAATTTGTTTTGTCTAACAGAAATAGCACTGTACAGATTTGAAAAAAATATCATTTGTTTCACTTAAGATGAGCGTCTCGAAAAACCGTTAAACGCCCAAGAAGCTAGTTACTCTAGGCGGCAAGAGATGGCGTTAGTTTATCCCGTAGGGAAACAAGCGTTTTATACCATTTCATTTGAAAGATTCCAGCTAATTAATTAAAGGCAAAAAATTGATTATTTTTTAAAACAATGACTACTACTAAATTTACTTATCTATAAGATAGGACTATAGAGCTAATTTTTAAAAAATATCTTTTATTTAATGTGATTAATCTAAAAAAAAAATTTCGTAAATCAAAAAAGGGCTTCTATAAGTTGTAAATATTTTAAATAGCTTTAATTTAAAAAATATTTCAGGTCGAAAGCTTCAAAATTGTGGCCGTGGGAAATTCTCAAAATTAGCACCTCGAGACGCGCACCTTAATAGAGTCCTAATCTCTTATGGCTATCATCAAAACGTGCCAATTATTACACCAACAAATTAGATCGGGAAATTTTTTTTAAACATGATAACGCCTCGCAGTTAGGCAACCAGAAGTGTAAGGAATGAGAAACGAAAGAGAAGCAAGGAGAGGTTTAACTCTTCCTTTGTATACACTACAAAAGGGAGTTTAACTTAAAGCTCCGCCTACTACTTCTATGCGAATAGAAAAAAAAGAGAAAGTGATATAAAAAGTCACTCTGTGGGGACAAGTGGGAGTGAAGGAGGAGGAGTTTCTTTTTTCATTTATCCCTTGCATTCGTTTACGCTACTAGTTGTTTAACTCCCACGCGTACCAATATTTTAAAAAACCCGAAAGAAATCGAAAGTTGTGTACTGTGCTTGTCACACCAGATTTTTTGTGTCGACATGTATTTAGTTTCCGACAGTAGGGTACAATTGAATTCAAGATGTAAAATTGCCCTCGGGGCATGGCGTAGAGGTTAGCGTGCTAACCTCGTATACCAAACGTCGCGGGTTCGGACCCCAGGCAGTCCGATGATTTTATTTAAGCCAATTGGATACCAAATGGCTTAAATAAGAATGCCTGGACCCCTATATGTATATTTATCAATAACGGTTATCGTCTAAAGTCTTAAATGGCCTGAGTTGCCGAAAAGACTGTGTGAATGTGTGTGTGAGTGTGAGTGTGAATGAGAAAAAAGTGTGAATGTTTTTAAAAAAAAAAAAAAAAAGATGTAAAATTTATAAGTATGGGAAAATATTTATATTTTGATACCATGGCAACCATTTCTCCTATCTTTTCTATGGAGTACAAGAGTAAAGTAGTCTTCAGAAGATTTCAATCACAAAATGAGAATATACATTTTATAGAGAATCTAAAAAATAATTGATTTTTGAATTTAAAAAAAAATCGTTGGAGCAAATTTTGAGAAAATCGAAAAAAACTGAAAAAGTACATCAGTAAAGTACTAGTACTCTTTGGCCGATTTTGATTAAAAGCTTATTTTTCCGGTCCCGGGGGGTGTTTAACTTAAATATAAAATTTCAACCTCATAACTCAATTCCTTCATGCTTAAAATTGAGCACACACACACACACACCCACCCACCCACCCACAGACAGACCATGTCGCGAAAACCACTTTTTTGGATTCAGGGGACCTCAAAACGTGAAGATCCATCAAAATCTCGACATCGAATTTTTGACATGAAACCAATACTTTCTCTCTATATATATATTACATATATACATAGGTAAGAGAAAGTAAAAAGATTAAATTTTTAATTATTAACACCAACTATCATAATCAATATTAATTATTGGTTTATTTGAAATTTCTAATCAAACAAATTAAAAGAATCAACTAAAAAATAAAAGAGGATATTACACAAGAGAAAATAATAATAATATGTCAAATGATATTAATCCAAGTACACGATATGCATAATGGAACATGAAAGCAAACTGTGGAAATTAAATTTTATAATTAATATTATTATTCTATTTAATAAATTGATTCATTATTAATATTATTGGTTTATAGCCCTAAATCATTCTTTTGATTAATCATAAACAATATATTTATTCATTATGACTTTAATTTTAAACATAAAAGGCATTAAAAAAAAGAGTTTATTATAATAAACTTAATTTTACTGAAATAATATAGAAAAAATTCAATTAATTATTTTTTTTTTACTCGCTGGAAATAAATCAGATGAAATACAAATCACATTTTAAAATAAATATATGAATTTCCATTTTGAAAGTGATATGAATTCACTTTTCTTTGATATGAGATATAAATACTGTATAATGTTTTCCTTTTAATATATTAATGTAATTTAAAAATCAGGCTTATTTTGAATAATTCATGAGGGTATTGTACTGAATGAGTTTGTTATAATACATAGTATACATATATAAAGAACAAAATAAAAGTAGTTGAGTTAGTGGCTGTAGGTATTGCAATGTTGGTTAGCGAGGATGCAGCCAAAGAGGTTTTGGACCAATGAAAACAACAATTCCAAGTGAGACGTTTCGGCGAAACTTTTATTTTGCCATCTTCAGTCCTTCAGGCTACATGACAAATTGAAAGATATTTTCTTTTTTATATGATTTTACAAACGTATACATATGGAAATAAATAATAAATTTACATATATTTACTTACAATTTTTTCATGTGCATATTCATTATGCACATGTGTCATTTGGCCAAGTCGGTTTTTTAAAAATTTCTACTATGAGGGCAATGGCTCAGTGAGTTTCGAAGTATTAAATGATTAATTTTTCAATATTTCTTTATTATAAATAGTTATATAAAAGTGATTAGTCTATTTTTACCCATTTTCGTTTTAATTTAACAGTTCAAATTGTTCTTTATTTAATAATTTACAAAATTAGAATTTTTAACGAAAGGGTAAAAATATTTTTTTATTTATTGCGCCCTTTGTGTCGATGGCCATTCAACGTCTCTCAATTTTCATTATTTAAGGAAACAGCTCACGACCAATTTTATCTAAAATCGGCATGTATATGGTATTTATGCCATTGCAGTCCATATGAAAATTGACTGCTTTGTCCCGCATCATTTTTATATAAAATTTCTCCGCAATTTCACGTTTTTTATTATTCCCGATTCTGGACAACACCTCGACATTGTCGAAATCAAAATTGTGCCCCGTTGTGTCACAATGGGTAGATAGGCCTGTGTTCGTTTTGTTATTTTTAACACTGTACTTGTGTTCATTAATACGAACTTTAAGAAATCTTTTGGTCTGACCTACATAAACACTAGTGTTGTTTTGGGGACAATCTAAACAAGAGATTCTATATATTACACCAGTGAGCATTTCTTTGGGTGTTATATCCTTATTATTATATAAAGATCTTAAATTTGATTCGATCTTGTGAGCGATACCCACCTCATTAGTATTTGTCCTGAAGAGCCTTTGAATTTTTTCAGACAATGACGGGACGTACGTTAGTGAAAAATATATTTTTGGTGGTACCGCATGATCTCTCCTAGGAGCGGGGACCTGTCTGTGTCTGTACTTATTAATAAGCTTGTTAATCAAATATTGAGGGTATGAATTAGACAAGGCCACGGCTCTAAATTTTTTAAGGTTTTGTTCAACGAACTGGTTGTCTCCTAGTTCAAAAATACGCCTAATAAAATAATTAAGTGTGTTGACCTTATAATTAAATGGTGTATTTGAAAGGTAATTAGTAAATCTACCACTATCTGTTGGTTTATTATATATATCGAAAGACAGTGTCCCATTTTCTTCTTTAATAATCCATAGATCTAAGAAAGAAATTCTTTTGTTATTTTCAATCTCATGGGTAAATTTTATATTTTCATGAAAAGTATTGAAATTGTCAAGGATGTTATTTAAGTTGTTTTTAGGGACACAGGCTATACTGTCATCGACATATTGATAGTAAAATAATGGTTTCAGTGGTTCTACCTTGGTATAATAAAACTTCCTAATTATCAATTCTGCGGCGATGGGGCTAAGGCAGGAACCCATACCCAATCCTCTTTTTTGTAAATATATTTTCTTATTGAAACTAAAGTAATTAGAGAAAAGGCAAAATTTTAAAGCATTTTTAAATTCCTCTAAAGGAAGGGAGGTATGTTTTGTGATCTCTCCCCAATACTCCTCAATGCATGACATGAAGAAGTCAAGAGGTACGCAGGTGAAAAGATTGACCACGTCAAAAGATGCTAAAATATAATCATTTGGGACAGTAATGTTTTTTATTTTTTCTTTTACCATTGACGAATTCAAAACCTTAAAATCATCTTCGTATGTTATGTTTTTTAATATGTCAGCTATGTATTTGGATAATTCAGAATTGGGGTAATTGATTGTGGATACTATTGGGCGGTAGGGGTGGTTAGGGTATATGCCTTTGTGTGTCTTAATAACGGCATACATTTTTGCAATAGTGGTATTTCTAGGTGTTAGTTTATTTAAGATTTTTTTGTCAATATAATTTTTTGTATGGCAATGTCTCAAAAATTCGCTTATTTTGTTTTCCAACCTCTTAATAGGATCGTAGTTTATTTCTTCATATGTTTCATTGTCAGCCAACAGAGATAACATATTATTTATATAAGAATCAGTTGTTGTGATTACGGCTAATTTGGACTTGTCTGACTGAAGAAAAGTCAATTGAGGGTTGTTTTTTTTGAATTTTTTTGTTTTAGCAATGTCACACATCAGTGCCCTTGAACTGTTTATCGGTAAGTTGTCTCTATAGGTGAAATTAGTTATTATATTAGAAACTTTAGTTCTCAATATTGCTTTCTTTGGGTCTGAAAATTCATTGTTATCTATAATATATTCACAATCAGTTAGGCAGTTAATTATGTTTTTATTCAAAGAATCCCTATTAAATATCGGTGGTGCGAACTTGGGTTCAAGGTTCAAGGTGTTGCTTACAAAATCGGGAATTTCTTCATTAGTTAAATTTATAACTCTATTTTTAGGTGGAAGTGACTTATTAATGAGATTATTAAGTTTTTTTATTATGTTTTCGTGAAATTTTAAATAAAGGTTTTCATTCTTCTTTTTTAACCATTCTTGGTAAATTATGAATTCATTACAATTCACAATTTTATTGACCATTTGCGATAGTCGTGAGATGTTTCCCCCAATATAATGCAAGTGTGTGTAAGTATGTTGAATTTCAACATTCAACAATGCCATCTTAAATCTATGAAATAAATTTTCAGTTTTCCGAGAATGAGTTTTTAAAGACAAATTTATGATGTTTTTCATGTTAAAATTAATAAAATTTGGAATCACATTATAAAATTTGCATCTATTGAGAAAGAATAGTCTGTTTTTAAATTTTTGCTTTTTAACAATAAAGGAGTTTACTTCTCTAATAATCTTCCTGAGGCCGTTACCGTAGTGTAGAATGAGATGTTGAAGCATATTTCTCTCGAGATGATACACAGTGGTTGAGTTAGTGGCTGTAGGTATTGCAATGTTGGTTAGCGAGGATGCAGCCAAAGAGGTTTTGGACCAATGAAAACAACAATTCCAAGTGAGACGTTTCGGCGAAACTTTTATTTTGCCATCTTCAGTCCTTCAGGCTACATGACAAATTGAAAGATATTTTCTTTTTTATATGATTTTACAAACGTATACATATGGAAATAAATAATAAATTTACATATATTTACTTACAATTTTTTCATGTGCATATTCATTATCCAAATACATAGCTGACATATTAAAAAACATAACATACGAAGATGATTTTAAGGTTTTGAATTCGTCAATGGTAAAAGAAAAAATAAAAAACATTACTGTCCCAAATGATTATATTTTAGCATCTTTTGACGTGGTCAATCTTTTCACCTGCGTACCTCTTGACTTCTTCATGTCATGCATTGAGGAGTATTGGGGAGAGATCACAAAACATACCTCCCTTCCTTTAGAGGAATTTAAAAATGCTTTAAAATTTTGCCTTTTCTCTAATTACTTTAGTTTCAATAAGAAAATATATTTACAAAAAGAGGATTGGGTATGGGTTCCTGCCTTAGCCCCATCGCCGCAGAATTGATAATTAGGAAGTTTTATTATACCAAGGTAGAACCACTGAAACCATTATTTTACTATCAATATGTCGATGACAGTATAGCCTGTGTCCCTAAAAACAACTTAAATAACATCCTTGACAATTTCAATACTTTTCATGAAAATATAAAATTTACCCATGAGATTGAAAATAACAAAAGAATTTCTTTCTTAGATCTATGGATTATTAAAGAAGAAAATGGGACACTGTCTTTCGATATATATAATAAACCAACAGATAGTGGTAGATTTACTAATTACCTTTCAAATACACCATTTAATTATAAGGTCAACACACTTAATTATTTTATTAGGCGTATTTTTGAACTAGGAGACAACCAGTTCGTTGAACAAAACCTTAAAAAATTTAGAGCCGTGGCCTTGTCTAATTCATACCCTCAATATTTGATTAACAAGCTTATTAATAAGTACAGACACAGACAGGTCCCCGCTCCTAGGAGAGATCATGCGGTACCACCAAAAATATATTTTTCACTAACGTACGTCCCGTCATTGTCTGAAAAAATTCAAAGGCTCTTCAGGACAGATACTAATGAGGTGGGTATCGCTCACAAGATCGAATCAAATTTAAGATCTTTATATAATAATAAGGATATAACACCCAAAGAAATGCTCACTGGTGTAATATATAGAATCTCTTGTTTAGATTGTCCCCAAAACAACACTAGTGTTTATGTAGGTCAGACCAAAAGATTCCTTAAAGTTCGTATTAATGAACACAAGTACAGTGTTAAAAATAACAAAACGAACACAGGCCTATCTACCCATTGTGACACAACGGGGCACAATTTTGATTTCGACAATGTCGAGGTGTTGTCCAGAATCGGGAATAATAAAAAACGTGAAATTGCGGAGAAATTTTATATAAAAATGATGCGGGACAAAGCAGTCAATTTTCATATGGACTGCAATGGCATAAATACCATATACATGCCGATTTTAGATAAAATTGGTCGTGAGCTGTTTCCTTAAATAATGAAAATTGAGAGACGTTGAATGGCCATCGACACAAAGGGCGCAATAAATAAAAAAATATTTTTACCCTTTCGTTAAAAATTCTAATTTTGTAAATTATTAAATAAAGAACAATTTGAACTGTTAAATTAAAACGAAAATGGGTAAAAATAGACTAATCACTTTTATATAACTATTTATAATAAAGAAATATTGAAAAATTAATCATTTAATACTTCGAAACTCACTGAGCCATTGCCCTCATAGTAGAAATTTTTAAAAAACCGACTTGGCCAAATGACACATGTGCATAATGAATATGCACATGAAAAAATTGTAAGTAAATATATGTAAATTTATTATTTATTTCCATATGTATACGTTTGTAAAATCATATAAAAAAGAAAATATCTTTCAATTTGTCATGTAGCCTGAAGGACTGAAGATGGCAAAATAAAAGTTTCGCCGAAACGTCTCACTTGGAATTGTTGTTTTCATTGGTCCAAAACCTCTTTGGCTGCATCCTCGCTAACCAACATAACAAAATAAAATATAATTCGATATCTAAAAAAAAGGACGCAGCTTGAATCAAAACAAGAAAGAGCAACTCCCACTCTCAATCAGATCTATTCTCTAAACAAAAACGTTAACTTTTAAAATATGAAATCAGCGTTAATTCATTTTAACATCTCCTTGCCTCAAATTGCTATTCTGTAAGCAAAATCTTTAAGGGGGTTCAGGAGCGACGTCTAAACGTACTTTAAAAAAAAAACTAGACTATTATGAGGAATTTTGTATGTAGGGCCTATATATATATAATGAATTAAATTTATAAGAGATTATTGAGACATCGAGCTATAATTTTTTTAATGACTTATTAAAAAATTATCGTAATTAATTTTTTTGTTATCAAGCAAATATAAAAAAACAATCAGTCCCAATAATCTTTAATTTTTTTTAAATTTAAAAATGAATTTATTGTTATTATTAATCACATATTAGTAAAGAAATTTTTAAAATAAGCTTAGATGATTTATTTAAAAATCAACTGTCAAATTAGTTCAGCATTCTTTCAATAGATGGCAGGCTAGTCTTACAGTAGATATAGTATTAGCCTATATTTATATATTTTTATGCTTTTATAAAAGATACATAATATATAAATAACATTTATAAAGTATAATATTTATTGTTAAAAAAGATCAATGAAAATCAACCAAATGCATTAAATAATATTAGATACCATTCTGACATCTCTTGGCAAATTTTTGAATTACTTGATATTTTGGACATACTTTTTATGACAAACAACGCCCTCTTATCGGGAAAAACATGCGTAACACCTTCGCTCTCGTTCCCCCTTAACGCCAAAGCTTTAACATTTAGTCAATATTTAATGCATAAAAATGGCGACCTTTACCTAAAAAGTAAGGTTATGATTTTGACAGCTTTGAGATAAAAGCAACATGTTAACATCGCTGTTAAAACTTCGTATTACAGTGTGAGATTCAAGAGGTTTCTATTTTTAATACAAAATAAGAAAAATCAATATACGATATATAGATAATATTATAGATATATCTTTTATTGAGAAGAAATGGAGACCAAATTATGAAACATTTCCTATTTATATCAGTTTTCTTTTTTGAGTAGTTTTTTATTAAAAAAAAAGAAATTAATTTTTCGTTTTGTTCCAGGCAAAGCCACTGGCTTGGTGACCAACACACGCGTGACACACGCTACACCCGCGGCTTTATACGCGCATTCAGCATCCCGATTTTGGGAAGACGATGCCAAGATGACACAAGCAGCAAGAAAATCTTGCAAAGACATTGCTAGACAACTGGTGGAAGATGAACCGGGCAGGAACATGAATGTGAGTATAGTCTTTCAATTTAGATTTTTTTTAGATCTCATCAGAAATAAATTAATGAGATAATGAATTTGAGTAGAATCTAATAAGAATAAAATCATAACGACGATTATACTAAAACATTCTAACGATTATATCAATACTCAAAATATAGAGATATAAACCAAACAGTCACAAAGAATTTTACTCGCATTTACCATTGAAAAACATCTCACCTACTAATCATATATAAAAAAATATACATACATACATCAATTGTATATAAAATCGACCAACAATGTTTAATATAGGTGAAATGTTGAAATTGAAATTAATGATGACAACTCTAATGCTCTGAGGATGGACCTTAACAGAACCTAAACGTCAGCACTGAGGGTATAATAAAAGAAAATATAATTAGTTGCTCTATCTTTTTATTCTCCTTCTACTACATCAATTAACCAGCTATATAAAAGAACTTCTAATTACTAAATAGAGAGAAAATTAACAATTCTTGTAATTAAAAAAAAAAAAAAAATTTAAATCGTATAAATATAATGCGACCCTTTTGTTTATCCCCCCACCCCAAAAAAAAAAAAAGTTTTCTGAATTTGTTATTATTTAGTATAGAAATGGAAATTTAAATTCAATCAATATAGAGAAAAAGAAGCAAGCCCACCCACTTCACAAGTTCCTGCTGAATATAAGGAAGAAATGTCAGACAGCTCGGGTAATTCGTGGACTGAGTCTCTGAGTGTTTAGACAATAATAAATAATTGATTAAAAAATCCTATCTAGTAAAATTTTTCAAATCAAAATATTGATAAATTCATCATTAACGAAATTCATTTCCTCTTTAATAATCAACGTCTTCAAACATTTCAAATTTGTTTCGATTCCCTAATTCTTTAGAAAAATATGGATGAATGAGATTTCTAAAAATAAAGTTGTTTTATTTGTTGCCAAATGTTTAGTAATATATTTTAAATTAACCATCATAATTAAAAAATAAATTAGAAAAATGTTAAGTTCAACAATTATACAGTAGACCTATATATATTATGTAAAACATATTTGAAAGGCAAATATTAAATCTGTTTAAATATTAATTTAATTTTATATTTTATTAACTAAATAAACAATTTAGTTGGCATTTGTAGTTAATGTTTCGGTTCTCTCCTCTTTTGGACCCTGATTAAAATTCATGAGTAAATTTAGTCAATTTATGTTTGGCAAAGTTTGAAATTAAAAAATAATAATAATAATAAAATATTAATTGCTTTATTAATTTTCTGATCAAATTTTTGTTTACTTTAAAGTCGGTCTCTCGTTAAGGAGAGAGGAAGTGTTTATTCAATTTCTCAACTCCTCTTTGAAAATGTAGGCCTATCTATTGAATATAATATTTATTGTAGTAAGGAAGAAAGAAAAGAGCGATTGCAGCTAAGTTTATTTCGTTTATTTATAGCTTCAAGCCGACATTTCGGTCAGATATACGACCATCATCAGGGCTGAAGCGTGTCAACAAAATTCCTCAAAATGTCGAATGGCACAATTGTGTGAAATATTTTCTGCCATTTTATAAGGACCAACAGGCTATGCGAGTCTGTTAGATTCAATCTAGCCTGTTGGTCCTTATAAAATGGCAGAAAATATTTCACACAATTGTGCCATTCGTCATTTTGAGGAATTTTGTTGACACGCTTCAGCTCTGATGATGGTCGTATATCTGACCGAAACGTCGGCAACGAAATAAACAGAGCTGCAATCGCTCTTTTCTTTCTTCCTTACTACAAGATCTACTCAGCTATCCACCTCCCTCTAATATAATATTTATAATAATAATAAACAATCAAAATTATTTTCAGTTATTTTATTATTTTTTTTTTTTTCAAATACATTATAATAATTAAATGGATAAATAAAAATTTATTAAGAAACTAGACGCAAAGCCCCGCCTTCGGCGGGGCTTTCCGTCTAGCCAGGGGCTGCGCCCCCTGGACCCCCCTGCTCGCCTTCGGCTTATATACATACCGGTACATACATTTACCCTTTTCATTTTTATATATAGAGTTTATTTTAACGGTTAATTATTCAAGAACTTAAGATTTTTTGTGAATAATATCCTTTCCGGGACTCTCCCGGTACACAGACACGCCGATATTTTAGAATTCAAAATGTAAATAAATAAAAAAAATCGTAAACATGGGTAAATATTTATATTTTGTTACCATAGCAACTATTTCTCCTAATTTTTATTTTTTTCTTATTTTAACGGTTAATTACTCATTAACTTATTGTTATTTGTGAAACAAAATCTGTCCGGGACTCTCACAAACATACACAGAAAATTTCATCAAAATCGGTTCAGTCGTTTAGGAGGAGTTCAGTCACATACACACGTACAGAAGAATTTTATATATAAAGAAGAAGATTAAGATTAAGAAAAAATTTGATCAGCCACCACAAGTTCAAATAAACAGTGGCGTAGCTAACTCTAAAAGGGCAAATTTCAAAAACCTGCTGTCGGAGCGACAAAGTTTAAATTTATTTTTAATTAACTTGTAATTAATTTTTTTATTTTTATAAATGTAATTGTTACAAACTTCAGGTATATTAATTATTATACTGATTAGCATTATTGTCTTTTTGTTGTTGAAAAAAATTATCTAAAAAGTAAATAAACATCTTCTACCCGAAAGAGTCTTTTTTATTGTGCTTTTTCCTCTACAAATTGGTGACCCCGACGTGATCCCTTGGCCGTCGCGATGGTGAATGAAGACGAACAGAAGAACGCCCCAGAAATCGATAAGGTCAGTGTAAAATTGCCACCCTTTTGGCCTGAAAAGCCTGAGATTTGGTTTTACCAGATCGAGGCGCAATTTTCAATTTCGGGCATAACCGTAGAAAATACAAAATTTAATTACCTTCTGGCTCAGTTGGAACAAAAATATGTCGAAAACATTTTCGATCTAGTCACTAGTAGCGCACCAAATCGTTATACCTTGGCCAAGGAGAGGCTCATAGCCATTTTTAAAGAAAGTGAGGAGAAAAAAGTACAAAAATTGGTGAGCGAAATTGACCTTGGCGAATTGAAACCTAGTCAGTTATTAAGAAAAATGAAAGCATTAGCGGGTGATAATTTTTCAGATAGTGTCTTAAAAACCCTCTGGCTTAATAAATTGCCTGATCAAGTGAGGAGTGTCCTCGTAGTGGCGGACGACGACTTGAACAAGATGGCTCAGATCGGTGACCGAGTATGCGACCTCAAATTCGCTCGCGAAGTAAATGCGATGACCAGTACGCCAACGCCAGCTACGACATCGACGTCGTTCTCTCTCCATGACCTTTATATGAAAATAGAGGCATTGGAGAAAGAAGTAAGAAGGAGCAGAAGTCCGAGTGGAGACAGGACGAGAAAGCGAAGCCGAAGTCGCCCCAGATTTGACCAAAACGGTAAATACTGCTATTACCATTTTAGATTTGGAAAAAGATGCAAACCAGAAAAGTGCGTGGCACCTTGCGCATGGAATTCGAACTCGGGAAACTCCCAGGGGCAGCCACGTTAGCGGCTACGTCAGCTGTCGACCATATCTCTCCTAGCCGCAACTTCAGACTATTTTTAAAAGATAAAACAACCGGAAAGAGATTCCTTGTTGATAGCGGCGCAGACATTTCTGTCCTACCAGCGGGAAAAAGTAACACTGAAGAACCGTCTAATTTCAAATTGTTTGCAGCGAATGGCTCGGAAATTCCAACCTATGGTAAAAAATTATTAAATATCGATCTTGGTCTTAGAAGAAAGTTCGAATGGCCGTTCATTCTAGCGAAGGTCGAAAAAGGGATTATAGGAGCCGATTTTCTCCATGAATTTGATCTTCTTATTGACCTGAAGAGAAAAAGACTAGTCGATAGAAAAACTAATTTAAAGATATCTGGCCAAATCGAACAAATTGCGGCAGAAGAAACGGTCAGCACAATTAATTCTAAATTAAATATCTCTGATCTACTTAAACAATTCCCAAACATAACGAAACCAAGAATTAGTCCAACTAATGTTAAGCATGATGTAAGGCATTACATTAGCACCACAGAAGGCCCTCCGGTGTTCTGTAAGGCTCGCAGACTGGATCCTGAAAAACTTAAAATTGCAAAACAAGAATTTCAATTTATGATTAACCAAAATATAATACAACCCTCAAACTCAGAATGGGCTAGCCCACTACACATGGTGTTGAAGAAAAATAAAACTTGGCGAATGTGCGGTGATTATAGACGACTGAACGATCGAACAATCCCCGACAGATACCCACTACCGAGGATTGACGACGTCAGCACAATTTTACAAGATAAAAGAATATTTTCTAAACTTGACTTACTTCAAGCATATTACCAAATCCCATTAGCGGATCAAGATAAAAGAAAGACAGCCATAATCACGCCATTTGGCCTGTTCGAATTTAACGTTATGCCGTTTGGATTACGGAACGCACCTTCGACGTTCCAAAGATTTGTTAATGAAGCTCTTCGTGGTCTAGATTTTACATTTTCCTATCTGGATGATATTTTGATTACATCAAAAACTCCAGAGGAACATAGACAACACTTAAGAATGGTATTTGAACGACTAAATAAATATGGCTTGGCTATCAATTTGAGTAAATCAGAATTTGAAAAAGAAGAAGTATTGTTTCTAGGGCATAAAATTTCTAAAAACGGTATTGAACCTGACCCTGAAAAGGTACAAATCATATTAAATTATAAAAAACCGGAGACAGTTCGAGACCTCC